>CM076576.1:289105358-289185484 GCA_034641835.2 Pinus albicaulis
CTACTACAACCTTTATCCATTCCAAGTCAATTTTGGTAGGAGGTTTCAATGCATTTTATAAAAGGTTTACCTAAGTCCGAAGGAAAGAGTGTCATCATGGTGGTAGTTTATAGACTTAGCAAGTATGCACACATTTATGCATTATCTCATCCATTTAAAGAAATTATAGTTGCTACTGCATTTAGGGAAACAATTCAAATGCTACATGGAAACCCAAAGATTATTGTAAGCGATAGAGATCCCATTTTCACTAGAAATTTTTGGACAAATTTTTTTTCTTTTTTGGGTACTCAACTAGCTCATAGCTCATCTTATCATCCTTAATCTGATGGGAAAACTGAGATAGTGAACAAATTTTTGGAAGGATATCTCCATTTTTTTGTATATGATAAAGAAACACAATGGGTCAATTGGTTACCTCTAGCTAAATCATGGTATAACAATTCCTTCCATAGTGCAGCTAAAATGACCCCATTTATGGCACTTTATGGATATCATCCACCATCCATCACATCATCTTTAAGAGAAAATTCTAATGTTCAAGCAATGGAAGATCACATCGAGCATCAACTACAAGTTCTCTAACTCTTAAAGGATAAACCTAAATTTGGCACACAATAGAATGAAACAACAGGAAGATCAACATCACAACAAGAGAAGTTTTGATGTAGGAAACTGGGTACTTTTATGGCTACAACCATACAAACAAATTTCCCTCAAGCAAGCTAAGAAGGATGATAACTTATCGGCAAAGTAATATGGTCTTTACAAAGTGTTGCAAAATATTGGTACTATGGCATATAAATTGGAGCTTCCTACTTCTTCCCGAGTGCACCCAGTTTTTCATGTGTCATGCTTAAAGAAGGTTAGGTGGCAAACTTCTCGTTCAAACAATATTTCCAGAACTTGATGAGGAAGGAAAAATCATATTGGAACCTGAAGAAGTCACAGAAATAGGAACTCGATAGCCACAAAATCTATCAATTTCAGAGTATCTCAACAAGTGGAAGAACTTACCCACTGAATATTCCACATGGGAGGATGATAATTTTATGCAGAAGTATCGAGAACTACTCAAGCATTTAGGAAAACACCTTTTTGAAGGAGAGAGGCATGTTAGGTCTCTATATTACTAATGTAGTCCCTTATTGTTGTTAGTGTATCCCCCTTATTCTTATTTTTGTACCCCTATAGTCCCCATATTGTTATTATTGTTCCCCCTAAAAGCCCACTATTGTTATTGTTGTGCCCTTACATTATTATTGTTAGGTCTGCTAGGATTATATTGTGACCCCATGGAATCCTATATATAGAAAGAAGATTTTTTCAATTGTATCATCCAAGAATTGTTTATTTATGTAATGTAAAGTAGGTTTCCCCCTCAAAGATAATGATTTATAAGTTGTTGATCTCTCTTTTCTTCTATTTTGTGAGCTTGTTTCATAATAGCAATTCACATCTCGAGTCCTTGATGCTTCAAACACTGCCTAGAGATATTTTCCACAACCGCCTAATGGTTTTCATATCGAAAGGCTAGTTGTGGACCCTGTGATTTGTCCCCCTGAAGGGACACTTCAATGAATAACACACAATACATTTGCACGTGCTTCCAAAAACTACAACATCGTAGAAGATTTGGAGCAAGAACCCTCTGCTACGTCTTCCCTCGAAGTATTACAAAATTGTCTATCACAATGTAAAGCTTTTATTTCAGCCATAGGTGGAATAGAACCTCAGGATTTCAAGCTAGAAATTTTCGACATGGAGAAATGTAAACCTCGCCTCTCCCATCATCTTGCATTACAAGTGCAAGTTATGGCAAAGATAAAATCCATTTATTTCACTATCATCGATGAAGGTGTGTCAACCTATATCATGGCTACTTCTTATTGGCTCGCCTTGGGTTCACCCACTCTCACTCCACCATCAAAATCCCTTCAAGATTTTGATGGCCACACTTCCATCGCTAAGGGATATCTTGCTGATTTTCCCATAATTATTGGTGGGAAATTAGTATCAATTGATATTGAAGTTGTTCATCGCCCGCTCAATTATAATATTATTTTGGGGCATAGTTGGATCTATGTCATGAAATCCATCGTCTCATCGGTCTTCCGACTTTTTTGTTTTCCACACTAAGGAAAAAATATGATATTTTAACAGTAGTCTTTCTGCACCCTAAACCTGATACCCCTGAATTATAGCAATATTCCTTTAGTGGATGGTACTCCTGAAACTTCCGTTGGTCTTAGTACAAGTCTTTTGAAAAAATACTCCTCTCTTTTGGGGTGCTTCCCTCTACCACCACTTGAGTTTCCTATGGTCATATCTATGGTATTTGATATACCTACTGGATCTATGGATGCAATGATCATCTTGATCCCTTCCACCTTTGATTCCTGTGGAGATCAGATGCTACTGTCACCAATAGAACTGGTTGGTCAATCTATTCAGTCTACATTTGAATCTCCTCTTTCCTTGGTTGGAGACCATGGTCATATGAACTCTCCCATTGAGACTCCCTCCATTGGTGTTCTCACCACTATCCTCCCCTATGAAGAGGCTATTAAGGAGATCAAGTATCTAGCTGAGCGACCTTGCAATGAGTTACAACCCCTTGCCTCAGTCTCTTCTCCATCTGTACTAAAAAAGAATCCTTTGAAAGTCCTATCCCTTAATAAATATGACCATGTTCCTTCATCTTGACACTTGTTCAAGAGCTATAATCGGAAAGAAACTTATTCAATCTCTTAGGGGCAAGATCCTTTGAACCCATTTGCCTTATTTCTTACATTGTCAGTCACGTCCTTGCTAAAAGGGCCTATGAATTTATGGAATATGATTGGGACCCTTTACATGAATAATTATTTTTATGGTAATTTTCTTACTTGTTAATCCAAAAAAACCTTGAGTTTCCTTCTTCAGGGTCGTTAAACTCCCACAAAGAAGATCGAGCATTACTTTTATGTTATTTTTCATTCTTGTTAATCTCAAATCCTAAAGTTTACTTCTTTGGGATCGTTAAAATTACACAAAGAAGACTGGTCATATTAATTTTATGGACGTTTTCTCTCTCTTTCAATTAAAAAACTACGAGTTACCTTCTTGGAGCTTCTAAAACTCCTACTAAGAATATTTGAGAAATTGTTTTTTATGTTTTTCTCACTCTTTAAAACTGAAAAAGATACTTCGAGTTTTCTTTGTCTGACTCGGTTAACAAAATTTACAAATATTATCGAGTTTACTCCAATATCCCCTTGTACTCATAAAAAAATCAGGAAGACATCTATTTAGCATAGGTTTCTCATTTTATCCAGACTTAATGGACTAACTTACAAAAAAGGAACTAAGTCAGGTATATTATTAACCCTTTTTCACACTCGGTTATCAACCATGACAAAGGAACCTATTGGAGTAGTCTTTACAATATTTTTGGACTCTCTAAATATGAAAATACCACTAATTTTACCCTCTACAGACTCGTTAAACCTAAACACAGTAGAAAAAAATTGGACAGAACGATAGCTACGCTATCTATATTTGGAAGATTTTTTTGTCAGCAGTAGTTTTTCAATCCCTTGAACATGGTGCCCCCTCAACATATTGATCAGAGGCTCGATATTTAGCTAAAAAAATGAAAGTGCTCATAAATAATTCAAACCAGAATGACCGGATAGAGCTCGTCACCAGGATTCAATGCAACTCGTTTCATCAAAACCGAAGTTTGTATGAGTAACTTATGGTCCACTGTTCGTTTTCTCAAACAGGTAAAAATTATTCAAAACAGTGACAGACTGATGACTCGGCAGTCCAGTTAGCACCTCAGGAATATTCAGGGAATATTCTCCAATTTTCATCCAGTGACACTATGACAAGTGTCATCACCTGATTCACCAATGTTGCTTGGGGAAGTTGAATTTTTCCTCCTAATCCTAAGTTTGGAATTATCTATGGTGGATTATTATTATTATGGTGGAATTTTTGGGCCAATGGAGAAGAGCCATGTGGTGCAGCCAGAGGCGGCCGCATGCCCTCCCCCATGGAAAGGTTGGTTGGCATGATTTTTGATGCAATGTCAAGTTGGGCGCACGCACACACACAGATACATACATACATACATACATACATACATACATACATATATATATATATATATATATGTATGTATGTATGTATGTATGTATGTATGTATGTATGTATGTATGTATGTATGTATGTATGTATGTATTACTCCAAGGTTTGAACCATACCACGGGTGCAACATATATCAACACATATATTTATAACCAAAGTCAAGACCTATGGTCCGAATAAAATTGCGTTCAACAAAATTATATGGCAGGGATCGGGGTCGAACCCACGATATATATATATATATTTATTACTCCAAGGTTTGAACCAAGTCAAAATGAAAATATCAAATGGAGCGCATATATATGTTTTATTATAAGGTTTGAACCATAGCCAAATTCAAGACCTATGGTTCGAATAAAATTGTGTTCAACAAAATTATATGGCAAGGATCGAGGTCGAACCCACGACCACCCACCTACAACACCATCGCCTTACCGTTGCACAATACCACGAGTTCCTTAACCATTAAGGACTCCGCTTCTATTTGAACTTTACCGCGGCAGAGTATGGGGGTTTGGAAGGGGCCAGCCCCCCCCACATGTCCGCGCGCCAGAAATAGGAGCTAATACAGATGATCTGGCAGGAGATTTAAATGGAATAACACATATTTAATTACGTCAATCCATGGTTTAACCACGATAATCTGCCATTAGCACTAAGACGTGGTTAGCGCTAAACGTGCCCACTAACCACACTTAACTCGTACTTATCCATTGCTAACAACATGCTTATCTTGGTGAAAGTTTAGTGAACCCGCCAAATGTGGAGAAGATCCACATTTAGTGGAGTTAACTAGCAGACTTCTATAATTAGTGGAGAAAAACTAGGAAAAAATGGTTTTTCCCTAATTCAGGCAATTTGCATCCAATTTTGGCTCAGGAAGAGTCATTCTTAGTATATTTTGATGATTTGGAGCCAATTGAGAAGGTTGTAGAGGCAACAGGAGACTGTAAATAGAAATTTTATATAATTGAAGCTAATACAAAGGCCCACACTATGAAGCTGAACGAAGGAGATGTAGCCGAGGAGGGGTGAACTCCTTCATCAAAAACCTGTGTATTTGTATCTATTATTTGTGCTTGTTGTGCTTTTATATGTTGTTGTTCAAAATTGAGTTTTTATGTTTTATGTTCATGAAATACACTTAATCTCATCAATTTTAATGAATTTTCAATCATAAGCACATGTATAAACCCTTCCATAAGGAGAAAGCCAAATCACTTTCATGTTAATTCTGAAACTGATATTAGAAAAACATTAACTAACAATCAATTTCAGATCAATTTGATATCAGAGCACAAGGTTGCTAAAGGTTATTTTCTATATTTTCTTGAGATTGTGCAAGAACAGTTTTAATAGTTGCAATTTTATGATGCTTACAAGGTTGAAGTTGTGGAGAGGAGAAGGGAAGCTATTGGTTGTTAGTCCCAATATTAGGACTAGAAGAAAGAGAACTGAGAAAGCATCATCTTCACTCAAATTTCCACTCAAAGCTGCACTTGAAGCACCTCAAGTTCCATCTCCGACAGTTGAGATTGAAGAGGTACAAATTGCACAAGAAGCTGAAGTGATTGAAGAGGTACAAGCATCATAGGTTGAGGTTGAATCCCTAGCCATTATGTCAATATTTGGAGAGACTCATCAACATTAAAAAGAAAATTATTTCAAGAGAGACTTCAAATACATTCAAAGAATGGTTAAAATCATGTTTGATGCATTCACTGCAGAAAAAGTCGTGAGAAGGTTTTAAGCCTCCACATGGAGAAGGATCTTCAGATGGTAAGAAGGATGAAGAGAAGAGTCCAAAAGGAATTGAAGGAAAGACATTTCCATCTCCACCATCCTCATCCTCATCATCTTCATCAACATCTTCATCTTCCACATCCACCACAAAAACCACCCACACTCATTCAAAAATCCCAAAATGAAAAAATCCATTACTCAAGTTGGACATCAAGTTTAAACTTCGCATGTACAATGGTGAGGTAAATGCAGAGAAGTTACACAATTAAATCCATCAATTGGAAGTATACTTCAGAATTCAGAATCTACAAGAGGACAACATAAATATCCAGTTAGCTTCATTAAGTCTAGAAGGATCAACACTAGTTTAGTGGGAGGCAAAGACTCAAGAGGAAATGTGAATTCATGGTAAGATATCCATTTCTTGCGTTGAATTCATTTTTTCCATTAAAATACAATTTTTTCCATTAGCCTATATGAAAAAAGCAATAATGAGTTGGAAAAACTTTAGGCAACTAAAAGGTCAAACTGTTCAAAAGTACACCTAGGAGTTTAGAAAGAGGGCTTTGTTGTTAGGAGTAAACTTGAATTCACAAGACACACTCTTGAAATACATTGGGGGTTTACATTCCTACTTGAGAAATACTGTCCTTATGTTTAACCCAAAACACTTAGATGATGTATGTGTGTAAGCCATGCATCTTGAAGCAAGGGGAAAGAACATTCAAGAAGAGGGTAGCAAGAAGAATTCATTCAAGGGTAAGGGAAAAGAGAAGGGAGGAAAATGGAAGGGAAAGAATAATGAAAACATCAAGAAAGAAGGGGAGAAAGCTACATGCAAACATTGTTCCAAAGAGGGGGATGATGAAGCCCACTGTTGGAAACTACATCCCAAACTAAGACCAAAGAAACCAATTAAAAAAGGGAAACAAAAGATGATTTCCACCATACAACAAGATCTTGGATCCGATTCAGGAGATGAGACCAATATTGTAGCCATGGTTAATGTTAGACTCTCGTATTTCAAAGTATCACAAGGTAACTGAGTATTGATTATATTTTTCATACTAAAAATATTATTCTATGGCTATCATTTATTTTCAGAGAAATAAAGGGAGATCTTGACTGCCAAGAGCTTCAAAGGAAACAATCTATATTTTCAGTTCAGTTGAAAGAAGAAAATGTTGCTGATAAGGTGTGATGGTGAGAAAAATTCATTTATGTCCTCATTTCATTTCATTCACCCTCTTTTCCCCTTATTTTCTCCATATTCTAAAGTTTTAAACCATAAACAAAACCCACCCTACCATATATACCTTTTCATTTTAATTTTCCCTAAGACAATTCCCTTTTATTTCATTACCGCATGTCCAAGTCACTTTTCACATCAGTCAAATCGCAAATTTCTTTAAAATCATCTCATATAAACCTTTCGAAAGCTATATGCGATTAAATTGGGACCTATTCACCCCGCACTTCGCAACCCACAAGCTTCAAGCTATACCTCTTAAACGACTTTGCCAAAACTTATTTTCCTCCGATGTGATGAAAGTGAGACCCATCATACCTTACCGCACCACCAAAATTGGATGTGAACCTCGTTTATGCCTTATTCCTCGTATTCGGCCAATTCGCACTCCCATACGCCTAAGTGCCCACAGATTTCAAATTATAACTCATTTCATTTCCCGTCAAACTTTAAGTCTTGCGATCACCGATGAGCGATATCGCATCACACAGGTTATAACCCTTTGCTCTATGGCACTTTGAAAATGTTAAAGTTTAAACATACAACAAAATTTTGGACTTACGATTTTGCGATGCGGTGGGAGCCAAGCACAGATCACAAATCACAAATCTTAAAAGATAAGTTGTGAAGATAAAGTGTTAGAACTGCAAAGTGCGATATGCAATGCCACAGTCAAACCCGATCACAATCGCAAATCACAAAACTTAAAGGGTAAGTACGAAGGGTAAATGTTAAGTCTTGCAGCATGTGAAATGTTCCAACTCCAAAAATAGAAGAAAAGAGATATCAACGCCTTAGAAATAAGCCACTTCGAAAGGGCCACCTCCAATATATTACATGAATGAACAATTCTTGGATGATACAAATGAAAAAACCTCCTTTCTATATATAGGAGTCCATGGGGCCACAATGTAATCCTAGCTGACCTAACAATAATAATGTAAGGGCACAATAATAACAATATGGGGTTTACATGGGTACAAAAATAACAATAAGGAGGGCTACACTAACATAATAAGGGACTACACTATTAATATAGGGACTTAACATGCCCCTCTCCTTCAAACAAGTGTTGTCCTTGACACTTGATTATTTCTTGATGCTTCTGTATAACATTTGCATCCTCCCATGTGGAATATTCTACAGGAAGGTTCTTCCGCTTGCTGAGATACTCTAAAATTGATCGTATTTGTCAAGTTCTTTTTTCTGTGACTGCTTCAAAACTTATTTCGATGTGATGTCGATCTTCCTGTTGTTTCTTTAGATTATTCACCAAAGTTAGGTTATCCTTTGAGAGTTGGAGAACTTCTTGTTGATGCTCAATGTGATCTTCCACTAATTTATTATCCATATTAGCTATTATTTGATCCTTCAAACTATCCAACTTAGCCTCCATTTCTACTTTTAAACCATCTATGTCATCTTCGGTTGCTCTTCGTAAGATCGAAATTTGTTGCACTTGGTAATGTAATTTTGATATCTCATACTGCAATTCTTCCTCTTCAAGCGTCATAATATAGATTTTTGAGGTCTTAATGGGTATGGAATTATTTTTTTGAAGAATTATAGAACCCAATACTGATAAAAATTCTGAAATATTCCCTTGGAATCACTTCAAACTGCTTTTTCAAACAAACGTTATGCAATTTTAAAATCCAAATACACACCTTTTTCTTTCTTTTGAGGAGCTCAATATTGAAATTGAATTATCTCTGTGATTGCAGATCTTCGATATATGAAATTCAGCCCTACGGTAGCACTCTTAATTCTCTTTCGAATGCTACAGGTATGACCTGATTTGGATTCTTCAAGGCAAAGTTATATCCAATCTCCCACAATGACCTAATTATGGACTTGTTCAGTAGAGTGAGCTTGTACTACTTGCCGCGTATCACTGTTTGCTCCTTTGGCTCTCAAATTTATAGACAGGAAACTACAGTCCGCGTAATTCCAGTTACATTTTTCAGAATTCCAATCCGATTCTCAGATAGAGAGTTATGAATATTTTCCCATGATCACCTCTTTGAGATGAAATTCGGGAGCCTGAAAAAGACCTAAATTCCACAGATCATATCTCTGAAAATGTTGTGAACCAATCTCTTAAATTTTGAGACGACGTTCCTTGGAATTTTGGCTTCAAACTCTAAAAATTTCGGCTTTTGAACCTTCATAGAAAAAAATATATATCGAAAATTCCGCGATGACCTTTTTAAGTGAAATTCAGGAGCCTGCAAGCATCCCTAACTTCCATAGATCATATCTCAAAAATTATTGCGAATCAAGCTCTGAAATTTTGTGACGATGTTCCTCACGACTTCGGCTTCACACTCTAACAATTTCAACTTCTAAACCTTTGTAGAAAAAACGTTATAGCGTAAATTCCACGATGACCGGTTTGGAGCAGTGAAAACCCTAGAATCCAAAGCTCTGATACCAAATGTTGTGAAACCAACTCCAAAAATAGAAGAAAAGAGATATCAATGCCTTAGAAATAAGCCACTTTGAGGGGGAAACCTCCAATAAATTACATGAATGAACAATTCTTGGATGATACAAATGACAAAACCTCCTTTCTATATATAGGATTCCATGGGGCCACAATGTAATCCTAGCCGACCTAATAATAATAATGTAAGGGCACAATAATAACAGTATGGGGGTTACAGGGGTACAACAATAACAATAAGGCGAGTTACACTAACATAATAAGGGACTACACTATTAATATAGGGACTTAACAGCCCGCATATCGCAAATTATATGTCATTCCATTTTCCATCAAAATTTAAGTCTTGCGATCACCGATGAGTGATATCGCATCGCACATGTTATAACCCTTCGCTCTATGGAACTTCACAAATGTTAAAGTTTAAACATACAAAAAACCTTTGGACTCACGATTTTGCAATGCGGTGGGACCCGAGCGCAAATCAAAAATCGCAAATCTTAAAAGATAAGTTGCGAAGATAAAGTGTTAGAACCGCAAAGTGCGATATGAAATGCCACAGTCGGACTCGATCGCAGTCGCAAATCGCAAAAATTAAAGGATAAGTACAAAGGGTAAATGTTAAGTCTTGCACCGTGCGAAATGCGTTGATGTGACGCGGCTCCAAAATTAATTTTATAATATTTCAAGTCCGGGTAAATGGCTTTTTATTCTATTTCATTTGAAAAAGGGTTAAATGCAAAAGGAAAGGACTCAGGTAGCAAAAGGGTCGTGACAGGTCCCACCTATGTGATATGCCATTCCACCTCTAATCACCCTCCAACTTTCCTCCTTCTCCACTCCTCTCACTACATCTAATGGCCCTTATCCTGTTTTGGCATCCCCACAACATCCAAACTTTAACCAAAGGGGGGGGGGGGGGGGGCGCGACCGGGGGTTCGAAATTGGTGGTATCCCATACTACCCATCCGGATACGTGTCGCACCTAGGGATATTCCACACCCCCTCTCCAAACACCACTTACCACTATCACCCCTTCCGGAAAGCCCTGTGTTTCATTCTACAAACCGTTGTTGCAATCATTTGACCACTGTAAATGTCGCCGCACCACGTCTTCCATCATCTGTCCACGTCTGCCAACCATCATCCCTCCACGTCCTGGCTTATGGGTTTGTGTGCTATTTTTCCACATGGTAGGAGGACTCGGGTAGAACCTGAAAAGGAGTAAAAAGGCAGAGTGAGGCTAAATGTCACAAGTAAACAAACCAAAAAGGTCGAGTCGGGTGTTGTGTAAAACTAACTATGATGTAACAATAGAAACTGAAGGGGCAGCGAACACATCAGCACAGCTATTGATCCAAGCACTAGATTAATTTAATAATAAAACTACGACTTTTCAAAGATGAAGAGCCAAGGTGTCAGAGCCTTGCTTGCCTCTTCGGCATCACACCATCTATATCATGATCATTATACAATTAATAATGGACTACTAAATCAACTATGATGAACGAACTTGTCTTATCACTGGTTGCATGGTTCCACTTGGAAAAGGTTTAGTTTTATTGTAATTAAGAACTATCATTGTAACAAATATAGGAACCAACTTAAGTTTTTGTATAAATACTGCAAACATTAGCAGTATGGAGGCCCAGAAAGGGAAAAAACCATTGTAATAGATTCTGCTGGTTGTAAGCACTCTCTTTTGTATGTGTTGTACCTTAAGAAAAAATCCCTTGGTTGTGGTAAGGAATCAGTGCTCAAGACATTTTATATAAATATGTAACAGAAATATTATGTCAAATGGTCTCTGCTTAATCACCTTAAGAGATTTTTTCTGAAACCCTTAAGAATCAAATGCAATAAATGCCTCACAATGCCATTATCTACTGATATTAAATGGAATGATAAGAAGAACATGAGGGAAGGAAGCCCAAACTAATATGATGATAAACATAATCTATCACTTTAAACTTTAGAATAATTTTAAAACAGTGGAATAGTTAAAATGAAGGAGCGCCCATTAAGGATTTTTAACTCTTATTCACATATGTAAAAAGAGACCTGCAGCTTCATTACTTTATTTTATTCATACAAAAGAAAGTACATAATGGAAACTAGAAAACATATCAACACCAACAGATGCGATAATATTGATCTTCAATCATTAATCATTTGAAAAATTAGTCCAAAACTTGAAGTAGTCTGAAGGTCCAAAACTCGGAACCTTTTTCTCCCAAGTCTTTTTCTTTAAATACAATGCAAAGTAGTTTGTAACTGCTGAAACTACTCCTAACTGTTCAAACTACTTGATACTTTGTAAACTACCTATTACATGTCATCGAAATGTCTTATTACAATTACACTCTTAAAAGAGATAAAATAAAACTTAAATCATAATCTATTTGTTGAATATGAATTGATCATGCAGTTGTTCTATTCTCTTGATTTGCTGACTTGTCTTTATTTCAAGTTGAGGGATTTTTAGGGAGAACATTCATCCAAGATCTACATTTCTTTCATACCTAAATTTTTGTATTAGGCTAATTAATCAACCTTTGATATTCCAGTCTAAAGGAAGTGATCCTATTGAACCTTGGCCTCTCTGTAAACAAGGTTTTCACCAACCATAGTAGCTGAAAATGCCTCTGAAGAAAATTAATCACTGTGGCTCCTTTCAGAATCTGAGTCTTCTCATGAGTGTTGACCACCTTTATTTTTTCCAATACTATTAGTGGTTCATAGGAATCCCATGATAACAAATTTCCTCCAAGGTCCTAGAATGGTGGCAAACCTGCCCCGCCTTTTTTGTCATATAAATTGTCGAAATTTTTTACTACTTCCTTAATCTCTGTCAAATTTTTCTCTGTCAGTCTTCGAATCAATGAAATCAATAAATTTCTTTTCCCATATGGCTCTGTTAATTGTCTTTTGCTTGTCTGCCATAACCTGCTCCTCGAAATCTCTTAATGTTTACTTCTTCTAATACAATAGTTAGAAAACCCCAAATTTCTTTCATCTCTTCAATAATATCATTCCAGATAATATCCTTAGCCTGTATCATAGATATATTTCCCTTCAAATTTTCCTTTAAAATTTTAATCTTAGCATTAGATGTTTGGGAATCTATCCTGTATTTATTTATTTCCCCATCTTTGGCTTACATTATCTTTGTTACTGTCTCCAGATCATTCTGTGCCATTTTGAGATCTCTCTTCTCCATCTTAAGTTCAGTATTCAATTGAGATATTTGTGTTGCTGGATCTTCATTTCCAGATGGTAAAATGAAAGTACAGGAATGAGAATCAATGTGATTATATAATGACAACGCAGTTTGTTTCAATTTAGTAATTTCTTCTTCTTTCTGCAAGAGATTCTGAAGAAGGTTATCTTTCTCGTTTTCCACTTCTTCCACCTCTACTGCCATAGAATGTTCTCCTGTAGGTAACTTCAATTTTTTCTTCAACACAAAAATCTTTCATTCTGCACTTTATAGCAAATCCTGCACAATAGAGCTGTCATTTGGATCTACTGAAATCTTCACAATAATATTCTTGAGTTCTTCATTCTGTGTTGTTAAAGCCCTAGAATTGGCTTTCTCTAACTTCAGTTCCTTGATGACCTTCCCTAGCATGTTCTTAGCTTTAAGAGCCATTTCATTAGTTTTGGTCAAATAATTCACTATCATTTGACCAGTTTGCATATGTAAATTTACTTTATCAAGCAGAGGAATCTCTCTTACATCAACAGTCAAATTTGCAGTATGGAAACTATTGGATGACCCTATAATCATATCAGAGGGATGAGAAAGAGAAATTTTAAACTTATCTTTTTCAAGATCCATGGCAGTCAGCAATCTTGTTTGATCTGGAGTTATTTGATATTCGGCCTGTACCTCCATGCTAGCCTTCATCTTCTGATTTCTTTCAGCAATCTGAACAAATACTTTTTTAATCAAGGGTACTTGCTCCTGAGCAACTTCATGTCTTCTTGATGAGACAGGGACATTTTTCTCATATCCCAATTGTAGTGAGAAACCAGGTTGAGCACCTGCTAAGTCTTCATTGAGCTTTGTTCTCTTTTCAGTTCTCTGATCTTCATCTTTTGAAACAATCATTGCTTCTTTACCCCTCTTGTTATATTTCTCAGATATGAAAGGAGTTTGTATATTTGAGCCAAAAAAACCTACAAAACCCTTATTTTCTAGCTTCTCTATATCAGGTCTTCTTTCATGAATAAATGTTGAATAGCCATTTTCAATTATCCTATTTGAAATCACTTTATGGGGGTCATAAGCCCACTTATCTCCTAACAGAAAATGCATCCATCTAACATCACAGTGAACTCATCAGCTTCCTGTCTCATATTGACTATAAACAGACCCACAGACATAGGTAGCTTAAACATATGACCCTTTTTCATAGGCACAAAATGTATTTGGTCAACATTTGAACTCTGCCTAATGAACTCCAAAGCAAATAATCTCATAGGCACAAATACAGGAAGTCTATATGGTTCTACCCCAGCCCCATAAAGTCTAATTTCTTAATAGTCTTCAAAAACATACCAATCATCAAACTTACAATTAGTTCCCAACTGCAAGAACTCGTCAGCCTTTGGCAGGAAGCATGGGGGAGAAACCACATTCAAAATTTTATATGTAGTAGCCATAAAATGATATGCAAAATCAAAAAGGCCCTCTTCATTTTGTTCTTTTCTTACTATGTCAGTCCAAAGCACTATTGACCACCTCTTTTTATTTATATCCATTATATTTAACCCAAGATGTAATAATTCTTCTACATTTTGATATAAAAAGAGGTAAATAATACGAGAGGGGAACCTGAATGACCCAGTCAGTCATAAGCTCATGAGTTGAATATTGACAACTCCTTGCCAATATGAAGGAATATCTAGTACTACCATTGGCTTCATCATCAAAGCAAACATTCCCAGAACTGATTTTTCAATTGAGCTATCATCTTCTTTTCCCAATATCTTTGAAATGCACTTCAGCACCGGTCGAACTTCTGCGTTGAAAATTTCCATGGAGAATTCTTTTTTTTCAGGTACAAACTGCTTCGTATCTGGCTTCAGAAAAAAGACAAATTGATTGAATTCTTAACCTTAAAAACTATCATAATGTGATATCAATGAATCATCAATGAATTTGACATGGGATTCTAACTCAGGGTAACATAGAGCTTGGCGAATTAATAGGGCTAAAACTTGCAAGAAATTCTCTCCTTGAAAATTCGTTACAAAACACTTGCCAGGGTACATGATAGACACTAGCCAATATATAAACTAGGGAAAAAGATGTGTTTTTGGAATGCTTGCAGAAAATGCACATGTTTTGACCATGTTGGAGAAAATTGGAAAGGTGTTATCATTCAGATAGACCTGTTGATATAATTGGAGATGGTCTAAAGAGCATACAATGTCTTGAATATCCCTCTCAGTATCCATGAGAGGAATATGATAGATGAACCTGAAAGAGATGAACGGTTGGCCATAATTCTGCTTGGGGTGGCAAACAATGACAAGGTGGCCAACAATACTCTAAGACACAAGCACAAACAAATTGACAAGTGCAGAAGAACAACAATAACCTTGTGAAAAGAGGAATCAATTTTAAATAGGTGGCATGGCTTGTGAATTAAATGTTGAGTTGACGCGCCAAAAGACCATTAACAGTACCATGACATGGCTACTAGCTGTCACCAACCAGCTGCTTACGTCACTGCAGGAGCCTCGAAGGTACGGAGAACTTATCAGGGTTATGCCTCCGCAGTTAATCTTGGTCGTAGATCTTGATTGGCCCCGCAGTCAACTGGGTCAACTGCGGAGGCACCCTCCTTGTTAGCCGGCATGCTGAATGTGCCCATGGGTTCTCACTTTTATTTCCTGCTAGATGAATCATTGGATCTCACTCATAAACTTGCTTGTTTATTAACTAAGTGTTGGGACCCGCTTTCATGAAAAGTTTAAAGTATTAAACTTTAAACTTATATAAAAAATATTACATCTTTTATGCTAAAGTATGAGAAAATTTGTACTTTAACATACATTTTCATAGCTTTCTATTTTTTGTATTTTTGAAAATTTTAAAGTAAAGGATATTGCAAATGAGCCACAACATCTGGCTCCACCTAGGGATAGTTTTTTTTGCCACGAAACACTAAGAACTGCAGATTAGTGCCTTCACTTTGAGCATGGAGTCAAATGTTATTTGATGAAATATGAACAATGAGCAAACCAAATATGTACAATGGTGAACCATAAAAACTCAATTCTGGAAATAATGTTTCAAATACTGCCCATTCACAGGAAGCTCCATTGTTTCTCCCTCAACATCTTCCAGCATGAATGTGTTATTTGATCTAGCCTCAACAATCTTGCATGGGCCATACCAGAGTGGTTCAAACTTGCCATGCTTTCCTTTCTCTTCTCTTCTGGTATCCCATCTTAACACCAAATCTCTAGTTTGAAAAATAATCTCTTTTTATTTTCTATTAAAAATGGACTTCATCTTTTCTTGGTAGGTGATCAAATTTTCTCTAACTTTTTTCCTGCTCTCACTTGATTCTATAACCTTGTTCAGCCTTCTCACCAATGCATTAGGTTCTTCTTGTGCTTCTTGAAGAGAATAAATCACTGGTCTAGCCAATTGAGTAGGAAATAAAGCTTGAGTGCCATAAACTAGTTCATAAGGAGACTTACCTGTAGATCTTCTAGTAGTCACTCTTATTGCCAAAAGAACAAATGTCAATTTTGAATCCCAATTTTTCTGATTTTCACTAATTGTGTTCTTCAAGATCTTAACCAATGTCTTGTTGGAAGATTCCACTAGCCCATTCCCTTGAAGATTATATGTTGTCAAATGAGACAGAATGACATTATATGTTTGACAAAAATTAATGAATATGACTAAATTGAATACTTGGGCATTGTCAGTTAAAACTTTGATTGGACACCCAAACCTGCTGAAGATGTTTTCTTCCAGAAACTTCATTAGTACCTGATCATTTTCCTTTTTAGTAAGTATTTCCTCCACCCACTTTGTGAAATATTCAGTGGCAGTTAGAATCCATTTAAACTACCCACTTGATGGTGGATTGATTTTCCCAATAAAATCTAATCCCCATTGTCTAAAGGGTTCTTCAACAAACATAGGGAGAAGAGGTAGAGGATCCAACCTTTTCTTTTCTACAAACAATTGAAATTTCTAGCAGCTTCTAACCAATCTATATACATCAGCAAACAAGGAAGGCCAGTAAAAACCTGATTTGAGGATCTTATGAGTAGTAACCTTCCAACTATAATGGCCTCCACATAGATTTTCATGATATTATTTTATAACTTCCATTGATTCTCCTTTTGTTAAACACAACAACAAAATGCCAGCAGTATCTTTCCAATACAATTTACCATCAATTATAACATAAGGCTAAGATTTGATCTTAAGAGCTATGTATTTTGTTTTGTTTAGTGTGGTTGGGAAAGAGAAAAAACATAAGTAATGAACAATATCCTTATACCAAGTAGGACACAAGAATTTGTACTTAATTGTTGTCTTTGTGCTATTTTGACTGCTTTCCTCAGTAGCTTCATCTAAAAGTGCCAACAAATTAATTCCCAAGGCTTGAAAATTAGACTCTGTCAATAAATTTTCCAATCCTTGTCCTTTGACCAATTTGGTGGGTTTGATGTCTAATTCATATTCTTGGATCTTAGCTATCCATTTTCTTCTTTTACCTTCCACATCACTTTGAATCAAGACATCCTTCACAACAGAATTAGGCACATAAGCAACTATCTGAGACTATAACACATAAGTCCTGAATGCTTTTACTACTTTAACTAAAGAGTATACTTGTTTCTCCAAAATGTTATACTTAAGTTCAGCATCCCTTAAAACTTTACTAAAAATTTCCACAATTTGTTCTTTGCCCTCTTCATTCTTCTGCAACAACACAGCAGCAATGGTAGAAGGTGATGCAAATGAAAACATTTGAAAAGGATTTTGATAATCTAGACTGATCAAAACAGGAGCTTCCTAAAGAGCTTATTTAATCCTAGCAAAGTATTTTCTTGCATCGTTGTCCCATTTTACTTCAGCATTTTTCTTCAGCATATCTGTTATGTTCCTGACAATTTCAGCATAATTTGGGACAAATATTCTTAGGAAATTAATTTTTCCTAGAAACCTCTAAATATCCTTTTTACTCCTAGGTAAAGGAATTGTTTGTAGAGCTTCAACTCTTTCTGGATCAATCTTCACCCCTTGATTTGAAACTATTTTCCCTAGAAACTTTCCTTCCTCCAAGGCAAATAGGGATTTTTTTGGATTCAAAGACAACCCAAACTTTCTGCACTTCAGAAAAGCTTTCTACAAATGCTCCAAGTGTTCATCATCAGAACCTAAAAAAATAAGTCACATCATCCAAATTTATGACTACAAACTTATCACCAACCAATTTTACGTCCATTTCCCTTTGAAAAGTGGCACCTGTGTTCATAAGACCGAATGGCATCCTGGCATACATGAACATTCCCCAAGGTGTGGTAAAAGTTGATTTCTTCTAATCTTCATTTTCAACAACTAGTTGGTTAAACCTGGAGAAATCATCAACCATAGAAAATCTATATGCTCCTGTTACTTTCTGTAAAATGTAGTCCATCTTAGGAAAAGGATAATTTTCCTTAAGAGATGCTCTATTTAAATTCCTGAAGTCAACACATAGCCTTATCTCTCCATTCTTTTTCCTCACAAGAACTAGGTTAGAAACCCAGTCTAAATATCAAGTGGGACTATGATTTTTGCCTACAGCAATTTCTTCAATTCCTTTTCAATTAGAGCAAGGAGCAATGGATTAATTTGCCTAAGTTTCTACCTGTGAGGCTTGACCCCATCCTTCAATGGTATTTTTTGCTGAATAATATCCAGATCATATGTCTTCAAATCCTCATAGGACCATGCAAATACATCCATATATTTCTTGAAAAGATTAATGTACCTTTCTTTATAATTCTTAGGAACTCCTTTGAATAACTTGACAACTTTGGGCTCCTGCTGAGTTCCCAGATTGAAATCTTCCATCTCACCCTCTTGAGATACCTTCTTTTGATCCAGTGCTACATCATTTGAATCAAACATTTCTTGAAGAGGAACCAATCCTCTAGGCAATATATTGTCTTTCAACTGGATTGTCTTTTGATCACCTATCAATTGCTTAAGATTTTTCAAGTCTTCATTCTGATTAGTCTATTCACTTTCTTGATCTATTTCACTATCTTCAAATTTTTCAATCATTGTCAGAAAATTGTTTATATGCTCATCATATTCAAATACCTACCATTATTTAACATTGTCAGGGATTGAGGGTCTATGCCTCAACTCAATCTCATACCTCAATTTCAGATTAATAGGTGGCTTGAAAGTACTGGCTGCAACTACCAGTGAATCTGCCATTCTGTTTTCTTTCCTTGGAATGAATTGAAGATTCAAAGCTTCAAAATAATTCTCAATCAGGTCCCATACTTCATTCCTATATGATCTCAACCTTGGATTTTTGGTTTGACATAGATTTTCAATCTATCTTATAATCAAATCAAAATCACCAAAAATGGAAATATAATGGATTCCCATTTGTTTAGCAGTTTGAAGACTCAAAATTAATGGTTCATACTCAACTTCATTATTTGTTGATTCAAATTCCAGTTTAAAAGAAAAAGGTAAAAGATTACGTTCTGGAGATATTAGTAAAAATCCAGCTCCTGTGCCATCTTTTGAATAGGCACTATAAAAATAATACTTCCAAATTTTGTTTGAACCCAACTCATTATGTACAATTGATGAAGAGAGCTACTTCTCTGAGTCTTCAGCAAACTCTGCATCTTCATGCAGCATAAAACAAGAAATATCTTCCTTCTCTTAACCATAGATAGGGGGAATTTCCTGCATCTTTCTTTCTGGTAGTTTTAACAAATCTTGTTTCTCTGTATAACCTCCTTTATTCCCCATTGAATACAAGAATAATATCATATGTGAAGTCCAATTTTAAAACACCTCCAAGCTTCGCTCCCCAAGATTTGGACAAAAGCATATCAAATCTAGCTGGAATATCAACAACCACTATATCCATCATGATACTTTTGGTAGGAATTTGGGCCAGAGATACCACCATGTCTTTGATTAGCCCAACACACTTCACCCTTTTTTAATAAAATGAATATAGCTATCTATAGGGCTTAGTAATTTATAAATTCAATTCTTTCATTACAGATAATGGCATGAGATTATATGATGCACCAGAATCCAACATACAATTACGAGGAATAAAATCATGAAGAAGCAGTGATATATAAAATGAAGAATCTACCTCCTCCACCTGTGGACCAAAAGTTACCACTGGTTTTTCCTCTTGAAAATTCACAGTATCACCAATATCATCAGACAAAGAAAGATTAATGAATTCTACAATTTCCTTCTTGTATCCTGGTGTCATAGCTAGCTCAAGTAGGGGTACTTGAATTTTGCTCTTTTCTAACTCTTTAGATAGACTGAAGGCTTTATTTTGTTTGAAAATATTCTCAGGTTCTTCTTGATTTCTGTTAGGATTAGCAATTTGTTCATGCATAGTAACAACCTTCTCCAAATTATTAGTATCAATAGACTTATTTTGGGAAACCTCAGCCTGTTGTTTTTCATTTCCACTTACTGGATTCATAGGTTTTTTTCCCTTATCTGATTGTTGTATTGAGTTCTTTGGTTGTGGAGTCGACATTGGAGAAGGGACTGACTCTGATTCTTTCTGTTCATCATCTTGAGTTTTTGATCTCTTCCTTGATCTTAAATCATACTTCTTATGCAGCTCTGCTTGCATAAAATCTATGAATTGTTTACAATACTCATCCATCTCTTCTTGGTCAAATGACACCTCAGCTTCTGTGCATTCTTCTTCACATTTTTCTTCTTCCTCATCATCTTCCATATAAACAACAGATATTTAATCTTCAACTTCTTTTTTATCATCTTCTCCAGACTATGAAGGTGCTCCCTCTATATAAAGTGGTGCTTGAACTTGGTCCTAATCTCTTCTCTCCCTCTGCAAAATTTGCAGGGGTTGCTTTCTAAATTAAGGATTGAAAACTCCTTTGTTTTGTTGTGCAGGACTTTTACTTTCTAGTTTCATATTTACTAATTTATTTGACAAATTCTTGATAATATTTTTTATGTCATCAATCCTCTGATCCTGTGATGATCCCTCTTTGGCCTTACCTTTCTCTTGAACTGACTACTTTTCTTGTGTCTTCCCAGCAACAATCATATTTGCTTCAATATCCAAAGCATCAGTCTGGATTTGTTCAATAGTAGGAGATCTCCTCTCCCTTAAAGTGAAACTATTATCTGACTCAAAATCTCCAGCAAAAAAACCCTTGCTCCAACAGGAGGAGGTTTTATTTCTGTGGGTAAACTATTATACAATTTGTTGAATCTTTTAATAAAATCATTCATGTTTTCATTATACTTTTTCTTGATTGAATTAAATCCAGTTAATGAATAACCATGATCTCTTTTTTCACCCCATCTTTGGGTGAATTGTGTCTCTAATTCCTCCCAATTATTAATTGAGCCATTTTATAAACCTTTAAACCATTTTCTTGCCTCTCCATTCAGAGATTGTACAAAAATTCTCATCACTACATCAAGATGTTCAACATTTAGATTCTCAACAAAAGTGCAAAACAATGGAAAGTTTTGTTCTGCAATCACTTCATCTTCACCAGTAAAACGAGGAATTAACTTGAGGCATTCTTAGGGCATGGCATTCCTGGGTTGTGGAAGATTTAACGGTACATACATTTTCATCAAGAAATCAGGGGCTTCCATGTTTATGCCTTGATTAACCGCTCCTTGAAAAGGTGGGGATTGTGAACTAGTTGAGGATGTGGATGAATGGGGTGAAACAAATGATATAGGAAGAGGTTGATGAAAAATAGTAGAAGAACCAGCAACTGTATTTGGTTGAGTTTCAGTAAATGTGAGTGAAATAGACTCAAAATATTGTTCTTCTAGCCTTGGTTCTTGAAAATGAATTGGTGGGGAAAAGGATTCTTGTTCCAAGAAAATGAGTTTCAAGGAAATATCCTTGGATGAGGGGTTATGTGAATTGCTGCCAGGTGTAGGCAATGTAGCATCAGGTGTAGAAAACTTCTTTGGCTTTTGAGCTTTTCTAGAAACCAATTTCTCAAGATCTGATAGAATTTGTGCTTTCTATTGCAAGGTGTTTGACCTTGTATGTGGCATTTTATATGCCAGAATTATGAAATAAAAACACAGCCTGATATTTCCTCCTCTCTGAACAACCAGAGAAAATATGAATAAAAACCCAGGGAATAAACTTCGTTTCTTCGTCCCTAGCAACGACGCCAAAAAATGTTTTATCTTAAGAAAAAATCCCTTGGTTGTGGTAAGGAATCAGTGCTCAAGACATTTTATATAAATATGTCACAAAAATATTATGTCAAATGGTCTCTGCTTAATCACCTTCAGATATTTTGTATTAAACCCTCAGGAATCAAATTCAATAAATGCCTCACAATGCCATTATCTATTGATATTAAATTGAATGTGTTAGCCCCTTATAAATTACTTGACAAGCAAGAAAGGGGCTAATTTGTTTTATAAGCCTGCAAGGAATGCATTTCCCTTGAAAACACATCATCCTTGCAGCCTTTTCAGGTTCCCTGCCTTGTGACTATTTTCCCTCTGCTGTTCTGAGTCAATAAGCCTTGCTGATAAAGAATTATGCTCCAAAGGGCTTTATTCTGCCCTTTTTACCCTTGCAAAATGCTTCATTTTCACCCCTTTTTCCTTTTGTCAAATTCCCCTTTGTTCCCCCTAAATTTCCCCTTTCTCTCCTATCGTTACCCTCTTATGGCTTTAAAATCCATTGAAAGGGCTGAAAAACCCACTTTCAAACATTATAATAGGGCCTAGCCCCTTTCCCGCCAGTCCCCTGTGCATTTTCCCCCACAGAACCCAGCGCTATGACTGAGCGCTAGCCCTGAAGGCGCTTGTCCCATATGTTTATCGGGATCATTTTCAACCGTTGATCTGTACAGATCGGACGACGATTGCGGCCCACACAACCTCCCATGTTCACAGTTCATTTCTCTGATCGCGCCATCGCTGTCCATTTACCCGCAGATCCGACGATTCAGACTCTACCTGCCCCTGTGGTCCCCACCGCGTACTATGCCAAATCCAGCCGGTTTCTATCGCACCACCTTTCGGAGGAGGGCGGTATTTCCCGATCACCTAGCAATTCCATACAGCAATCGACACGTGACTCTAACATTGTTCCAAAACCTCTACCTCATCGCACGTTATCATTCGTCCGCGGATGCATAGCGATATCACCGTGAGCTGTTAGATCTGGAGCATCCCATCCAACGGTTGTCGCTCCCCGAAGCTGCGCAGAGGTTAACCCATGGTCTCCGTACTCCTGGCCCACCATTCATCGCCCTCCGTTGCATTTTCGACCATCGATCTCCTTTGAGGTCTGACGGTCCAGATTTGTTTTCCCACTATTGACTTTTCCGTCGTCGCCCGGTCCCGCCACGTCACCCCCACGTGTATCCACCGTACATCTGCCCATCCCATTGCATATATTTTTTCAAAAGGTCGATGTTTTTAAGGTTTTCATTTAAATTTTATCGCAGGCTACCAACCTTTCGCCATCTCTGTTCTCTACCATTCCACAGCATGTTTCCGCCATTCCTACGCAAGTTCCACTATCACCCATGCAGACATCCACATCATCCGACCCCATGCATTGTTTTCTTAACAGGTTTCATATTTTTGCAGGGTTTCAGAAAGGCAGAAAACTGCCATGGTTCATATGTACTACTTTAATGGCGTGCTGTGCAAACAGAATTAAATCTGGAAGCTGGTACTACATAAAGATGCCCGAAAAGGTAGCGGCGGCATAAATATTATCCCGGGACAGTTCAATCTCCGCAAAAAACCTATCCGGTGCCATTAAAGCCCAGATTTTTCAGATCGAGACATTTATGGAGCAGTGGAGAAAAACCAGCTAATGATCAAGGATTTCAGTGTTCAGCATTGAAGGTTTTGAGCCTTAATACAACGGTTTAGAGGCAAAGCACCAGATCAATGATCCCATGGATCATGCAGAAGGTACAACACGCAGAAATTCATGTATATCAGGGTTTCACATCAGCAGATTGTCCCAAAGGACAAAGCGCCCATATCAGTTCCATTATTTACCGTGTTCCTGAAGATTTCCGCCTTAACCACAGTCCAAAGCTACCAGGGCATTTGTTTCACAAGCATGGCAATCCATTCAGTCATTTTGTTTATGCACCAGAGTACTACACAGTACTGCAGTTAGAGTACATCAGAGTCATATCAGAGTAATCTGAAGTCTAAAGAAGATCATGCATTCACCCAAAGAACACCAGAGATTAATGCACAGGATTTATACAGAGTAGGTTTCGGCCTTCTTCCTCTTCTAGAGTTTTAATGCTGCATTTAGTTCTTCACCTACTTTCTCTGCTCCTCTGGAGTTATAAATTCAGGAAGAAACTCATTGTAAGGTTGTTGATCAGTTATTAGAGAACTGCAAGTAGTTTCTCTTGAGACACAGTCTTTGTGTAAAATTGTAAGATAGGCTGAGGAAGATGATTTCAGACTGAGTATTCAGCTATTGGCAATGTTGTACTTGACTGGTATTGCTATTTAATATGACAAGCACATTTCTTTGGATCTTGATCTGAAGCGGCGGTGATGTTTTCCTATCTCAGTGTTTTAATTCATTTCATTTCGTTTCTACTGGCTTGCATCAGAATATTGGCATAGGATTTACCCTTGTTAGGTACCCTATGTTTCTGCTCTTCTTGCCATTAATGTTTTTATTCTGAATGTCCTATCTAGGAATTGATTTCAGTTGGTTTAACCAGTGTAGCGGATGTTATTGCCTGCTCTCTGATGTATGAATTAAATGAATTTAGCTCTTAGATGTTTCTTGTTAAGGATTTAGTTGGAAGATTTGGGAACACTGGGGATTAGAGTTAGCCCTGTCCACTAGGATCCTTGTGTGACCAGCTGGTCTTTAACTTTGTGCTCTGAATTTGTGTTATCTCCTCCCCTCCTACTTTTCCATATCACACAATCATCTTTAAAGATCCTATGTTTTAGATGACTAGCCCAATTGAAAGCATGCCTATTGATTAGCAAGCAAATCCTTTCCTGACTCCATTGCCCAATGGTAATGAAAATTTCCTGGAATACTTCACCTCTTCCTTATCCCTCTTTGCTCATCCATGTCTTACATTGAACCCTTCTTTCTTGTTAACCAGCAACCAATCAAACAAATCAAACAAACAAACCCTGCGCCTATAACTAGCCTAACATCTAAACACTGAGCTTTAAAGTCATACAGCTTTGACTTCTCATAGACAGATCCCTCTCTGGACCTAGGAGGGCTAGATCCTGAGCTCTGAAAGTGGTTTGATGTTGTCTCATCTTTTGGTCTTGCCAATCTGGCCAAAACATGGGAACCCCAACATAATGGCGACTCCACTGGGGACAACCTTGAGTGCATTACACCTTAAAAATTCTCAGGCATTCAAAAACCTACAATCTCTGGTTAGGTTGGCAGTTAAACAGTCCTATTCTCACATCAACCTCTATACCGTTTGTTGTGTTTTCCCATACTCTTGGACAGAGTCTGGAAAGGGCAAGGTAGCCTCCATATCTCACACTCTTTCAGAGGTGACACATCTGGTAAAATCCCTCCCAATCAATCTTTGGTTAGATTTTGCTGTGTTTTGAAGATATCTTTGAAAAAGGATATTTCACAAGCACTGTGGTCGACAGTGTACCCTCCAAAAACATCCTAAACCTTTCCACCTGGCGACTCCATATCTCCTAAATATCAAAGACTCCACTGGTGATCAGTAGGCCTGCTGATTGTCTTGGTTTCACATAAGACTCCACTGGAAGACCAGTCTCCATCACAACATCAACCACAATAGTAGTAACAAGTAGGGTTAAGTTGTTTGGTTGTAAATAGCATTCTGGCTTCGAGGACCATCTACACGAGAGCTTATCCCGACCCAAACCCACCTAAAATAGTTGATAACCCTGAGAGCATCCTCAATAGATCACCTACACCTAGAAGATCAGCTATTTCCACTCATATCCATAGAGCTAACTCTACACCAGAAGATCTTACAGCTCTATCTCATTACCACCTCGACCTAGACCAACCTAATAGATTACCAAGAACTAGATCATTCAGTGATCTAGATCAACTAGGCCTTGAGCTTCCTGGTTCACCATCTCATAGTGGTCAACACATTAGGGACAGAGGAACCCCTCCAGCTACACATCCTGATATTCACTTCATCCAAAACTTGGGGCTCTCCCACCCTAAATCTGCTCAACAAACCTCTGATGGTCCTAGTGTCCCTGTCATCCATATACAAGCTACCCAAGTTAACCCTTTACCTCATCAGAATATCACCATGGCAACCTGGTATGCACCTTTGGTGTTACCTCAACCTCTAGTGCCCTTACCAAATGATTATCAGTCAAAGATCCCACACTTCACTGCAAAAGAGTCCATCACAGCCCAGCAACATGTAGATAAGATGGAAGATTATTTTGACTACATGGAAATAGATGATGATACAGTCAAAATCAGAATCTTTGCCCAGAGCTTAGGGGGCGATGTGAAGAAATGGTTTAAGGGCCTACCTCCAGGTAGCATCAATGATCTTCCAGCTTTATATCAGACTTTGATAAACAAATGGGAAACTAAGGCTAACCCTTGCCAACTCTTAGTAGAATACATGAGCCTTAAAAGAAACGTAGGAGAGTGTGTCCATGACTACACAACAAGATTTAACAGCATTTACAATGCCCTGCCTCCACATATGAAACCTCCACAAGGCATGGCTTTAGAAAAATACCCCGAAGGCTTTGATGCCGACATGGCCTATGAGCTTAGGGATAAAGAGTACAACACATTGGAGGACATGCAGAAAGGAGCAGTGAACATAGACGCAAATCTAATTGAGAAAAGAGCAAGACTGAGATCTGAGAAGATGGTAACATACAGAGATGAGAATGTAGCTTTGTCATCTGACCAAAATTATGATAAATTGTCTAAAAATGTGGAAAAGTTACAGAAAATGATGGAAAAAATGGTTGTCACAGTCAGTAACCAAAATAGAAACCAAAACCAGAACCAAAACTTTAGAAGGAACAATAACACTCCCAACAGACAAAGAGAATCAAATCAGCAAGTCATTCCCCCATTTCAAGAAAACTTTCTTGATGAAGATGAAGGAATCATAGAAGAGTCTGAAGGGAATACAATAAACATGTTTGAAGTAGAGAACTCAATCCATAATTGTTCCACGGAAGAATATCAGCCTTCTCCCTCATGTTGGGTTGAAGAATCGTTTGAATCTGAGGATTACCGGCTAGGTTTTGAAAATTATATGATGCAGGTCAGAGAACAATATGAGCTCGGAAGCAAGAAGAGTCAAGACAATTCCAAAACTAAGGCTTCTGAGGTTACCATCAAAAAGAGGCCTGAGAAAACTTCTAAAGTGACTGTTGAAAGTAAAAAATCAGCAGCTGAGGGTTCTGGAAAGAACAGAGAAAGGGACAACCAAAACATTGACACAGAGGGTAAACCAACTAGCATCACTGACACTACAGTTAGTGATCCTGATAAAACAGTTTCAAACATTATACATAGTGAGAATCAGCACACTGATTCAACCATTAAGGCAGTGGCTAACAAAACAGAGTTGAACATTCCAAAGAGTCAGTCCACTTTCAATTTGGAGAGTGAGATTGCAAAAATAAAAATCTTTGTCCCACTCTCTGAGCTGGCCACTCAGGATGTATATAAAGGCCAAATTTTGAAAGCATTAAATTTAGGAGAGAACAGTGACACTGTAAATCTGAGTGATGATCAACCTGCCCTTCTGTTTGGACCTAATATAGAGGGTATGTTTCAGGAAGGGGTGGTTCCACCTTTCTATATCAGTCTCAACATTCATGACAAGATCCTGCATAATGCAATGCATGATTCTGGAGCATCCCACAACCTAATGCCTAAAGTAGTGATGGAAAGATTAGGCCTAGAGATAACCCACCCCTATAAAGACCTATATTCATTCAACTCTAGTAGAGTAAAGTGTCTTGGCCTGATCAAATATTTGTGTGTGAGCCTTACTCAGATTCCTGCCAAGTGTATGGTCATGGATGTTGTAGTGGAAGATGTGCCACCCAAGTATGGCATGTTATTATCAAGATCATGGGGAGCCAAGCTGCAAGGAACAATGCAAATGGATGGGGCTTATGCCACTATCCCAATCTTTGGCCAACTTAGAAGACTGTACAGGGAAGCGCAAATGAAATTCCTGGTTAGTAGCCCTGAAAAGCCTGAAAACTCTCCTCTATACTCTGTACATACAGACCTGGATTCCTTTATCTTCTGCAATGATGAATCTTTGGGGAAACCAGAATCTGAAAACATAAATACAAGAAAAGGTACACATGACGAAACAAAGCCAATGGACTTTAACATAATGGCTACCCTAGACTCAGAGGAGGAAGACGTAGAAAACTTTGAACAGTGCACTGAAACAACAACGCTAAGTGAACCAGAAGCAGAATTCAATCAGCCAACTAGTCACCTCTCTGACTTCCACATCCATAATGAAAAACTAAACATCCCACAGCCTAGTGCATACCCTATAACACAACATAATGGCAAACCCAGCTGTAGGGAAAGGAATGATAACAAAAACGAGTTTGAACCCCTGTGGGAAATGAATTTTGATGGGTCCTGCACAAGAAGAATGGCTGGGGCAGGAGTGTGGATACATAACACAGAGAGTGATTACGCTGAGAGCCATGCCTGCAACCTGCACTTCAAATGTACAAACAATGTTGCAGAATACGAGGCCCTTATCCTAGGCTTGAACCTATTGAGAAAATTAGGAGCCCATAGGATAACTGTGCATGGGGACTCTGAGCTGATTATTAAACAGGTGAATGGTGAATACACAGCGAAACATCCTAGATTAAGAGCTTACAGGAATGACACTATGGATTTATTGAAAACATTTGTTGAATATGAATTAGTGTTTGTTCCTAGGAGTCAAAATGTCATTGCAAATGGATTAGCTTGCCTAGCTAGTTCATACCCTAAGACCCCAATCGACCAACGAATTATCATACAGACCAAATTCAGACCTGCAGTGCCGGATAATGAAAAATATTGGCAGGTCTTTGAGGGGGATAAGCAAATCGAAAATTTCCTGATAGGCAGGAACGAGTTTGAACTTTCTGATTCAGACTCTGTGTCTAGTGACAGCTGCCTAAGTGAGGAACCCTCAGACAAGGAAGAAACACCTCGTAACATAGAAATAAATGTTTTGAATGAAGAAACTGGAAATTCAAACGAAAATTGTGAAAACACAGATAATGAAGAGATGGAGGAGCTGTAGGCCAAAGATAAGAATATACTCACAGGCCTGACACCCTTAGAGGACCTCTTTGACTTTGATGATGTAGCAAAAAGGCCCACTATAGAACATGCAAACTCTGACATAGAAGAATGCAATATAGGCACAGCAGATAAGCCAAAAATGATTAAATTGGCAAAATCCTTACCCACAGAGATGAAAAATAAATACATTGACCTTTTCAAAGAATTTATTGACGTGTTTGCTTGGAGCTACGAAGACTTAAAGGCTTATGACACCAACATTATACAGCACAAAATACCTTTAAAAGAGAATCAGAAACCTTTTAGGCAGAAACTTCGTATGATAAATCCGAAACAGTTTCCTGCAATGGAAAAAGAGATTAAAAATATGTATGAGGCAGGCATAATAGTTCATGTAAGTTTTTCCGAATGGGTTTCGAATTTAGTGGCTGTAAGAAATAAAACAGGGTAAATCAGGCTATGTATAGACTTCAGAAATCTTAATAGAGCCTCACTCAAAGACAATTACCCTTTTCCAAAAATGGAACACATTCTTCATAAAGTAGTAGGCTCGAAGAGAATCTCCCTGCTAGATGGTTTCTCAGGTTACAACCAAGTCCTAGTCCTCCTAGAAGATCAACTAAAAACAGATTTTACCACTCCATGGGGCACCTTTATGTATGTAAAAATTCCCTTTGGACTGATGAACGCTGGGGCAACCTTCCAAAGAGCAATGGATATAGCTTTTTCAGATGAGATAGGACACTTCATTTTTATTTACTTGGATGACATAACAGTCTATTCTAAGACTGAAGAAGAACACCTGAAACATCTAAGAAAAGTGTTTGAAAAATGTAGAAGGTTTGGTATGTCATTGAATCTGTTAAGTCCCTATATTAATAGTGTAGCCCCTTATTATGTTAGTGTAGCCCCCCTTATTGTTATTATTGTACCCCTGTAACCCCCATATTGTTATTATTGTGCCCTTACATTATTATTGTTAGGTCGGCTAGGATTACATTGTGGCCCACTAGGATTACATTATGGCCCCATGGACTCCTATATATAGAAAGGAGGTTTTGTAGATTGAATCATCCAAGAATTGTTCATTTATGTAATGTATTGGAGGTTGCCCCCTCGAAGTGCCTTATTTCTAAGGCGTTGACATCTTTTTCTTCTATTTTTGGAGTTGGTTACACAACATTTGGTATCAGAGCTTTGGATTCTAGGGTTTCGCTGCTCCAAATAGGTCATCGTGGCATTTGCGCTATAAATTTTTTTCTATGAAGTTTCGGAATCTGAAATTTTTAGGGTGGGAAGCCGAAATCCTGAGGAAGATCGTCTAAAAATTTCAGATCTTGGTTCGCAATATTTTCGGAGATATGATCTGTGGAAGTTAGGTCTTTTTTCAGGCTCCTAAACAGGTCATCGTGGAATTTGCGCTATAATTTTTTTTATAAGAAGGCTCAGAATCTCAAATTCATATGGTGTGAAGCTGAAATCGTGAGGAAATGTTTCAAAAGATTTCAGATCTTGGTTCGCAATATTTTTGGAGATATGATCTATAGAAGATAGTGCTTTTTCAGGCTCCTAAATTTCATCTCAAAGAGGTGATCGTGGGAAAAGTTCAATAACTCTCTCTCTGGGCATCAGATTGCAGTGCTGTAAAAATTGGTTACAAGTACACGGACAATGCTACTTGATCTGCTTCTTGAACTATGCTTTTACTGTCTACACTTCTGACTGAGAAGCCTTAAGTGCAACTACTAGACTCTCAACTTTTCCTTGGGGTACCACTGATACTGGAATGGCCACCTCTAGGAGGTTTTTGCACAGTCTGTTGATCAAATTTTATAGCTCTGCTTGTTAAGCTACAGCTGCCTCATACGTTGTATGTGCCTACAGTGACTCTTCAATTTTGGCCACAACCTTTTGCTCCGCTTCACTCAATTTCTACTACATGCGCGCCTCCCTGCACCGTAGCTCATCAGTGATGATGGTCTAAATGGCATGCATGTTTACACTCGACACCATGGATAAATCCATCCCAACCTCTAGGAAGGTCTGCACTTGCGCGTGAAATTTCAGCTGCTCCAAAGAAACTGCATTTCCCGGGAAGGGGAAGATCTTGATGTCTGATGTGGCAATGATCAATTTTGTAGGGTGGCTCACTTGAATCGGCCTTGCTTGATTCACGCTCACTTGTATACTATCAGTCTTCAACTGTAGTACCTGCATTCCAACCTTAGATCCCTTTCTCTTCTTTTGCAGACCCTTGGGGGTTTCTGCACCATAGTTTGTTCCACGCGGACATTCTGTGCCAGTGCCATCTAACCCATCAAGGCCTCCAAGGTCCACATTGGCTTCACCTCTGAGATCTTTCTCTGTGTCCTTTTCTGCTTCCTGCTCGGGATCCTTTTCACTGTCCTTTTTTGCGCTTGTTTCTGCATATTTTCACTGCACAACTCAACTTCTCTCTCTTTGTATCCTGGAGTTGTCTCTTTTCCAGAAGTAGGTTTTGTAATGGGTTGGGTGGAGTCAAGCCCGACCTTCCACGATGTTGGCCAGGTCACAATGACTTGGTCGATCTCTGCTTTGGTAAACATGAAGGAAAATTTATACCAAACCAGATCATTGTGTGCCCTGACTTGCACATGGTTCATGGTAATATGAAATTCTGTAATGCTTTTATATTTTTCATATGTTTCTAGAGATAACCTAGGCCACGACTATATTGATACCACCAACACTCCCTCAAATAGCACCCAAAATATTTTTTTCTCCTTTACTCGCTTGGGGTCGGTTGAATCCCACATACTGGTGTAGCACACACCCTGTTCTATAGGTAAATCCCATCACAGATAGAGGCAATCCCTATAGCCCTAGGGTGGGTCTAGCAGCAAGAGGACATGCTAATGTGTCAATTCCTAGTTAATGAATGAAATTATTTGGGATAGATTGTCCTACTTGTGATCCAATGTGGTTTTTGTAGCTGTAGCAGCAGTCTCCTGATCCTCATCCCGACATGTTGCGATCCTTCAGAAATGGTACTTGGGTGCCTGCACAAATATCAAAGGACGAAAGAAGCATACAAGACAATATTTGCATTCAAAACTATCTAATTAGTAAAGGATAATTAAACTTATTTCGTAAGATAAATCACATAAACACAATATGGGAACTAAGACATCAATCATGTATATATTAAGAGAAATAAATAGATTACAACCGGAGCCTTGATGTTGTAGCCTCCTTTAGCGGGTCCAATCAAAACGCATCTCGAGCATTCGTCAGGGAATTTGGATGTGGCAAGGAAACAAGCTAAGCTCTCTCTCGAAAAAGGTCTCTCTCTGCTCTATCTCACACCAGCTATATCAGACTATCTCAGAAAAATCTTTCAGCAATTCCTATTCAGCTAGATGCATCTATGTGAGAGAGGTGTATTTATAGAAGGAGAGGAGGAGGTTGGGATCCCTCAAATGGTGGAAGGGAGGCCTTATCCTTTGGGAGGTTTCCCCAAAAGGAGGAAACAAGAAGCCAAAGGAAGGTGGTCGATGTTATTCAATCAAACAACCCAAGATGACTCGCTCACGAAGTAGTTAGCATGGAAATTTCGCTTCTATATTTAAAAAACTTTCCAAAAATATCTCAGTGCAAGTAGCTCACTGAGACAAAGCACCAATGGGCATGGGGTCCACTATTAATTTCCTTTATCGGCGCGAGGCAATAACTGCCTACCAGCGCCAACCTAAAAGTATGTGTTTTTTATGGTCTGTTCCAGGAAAAGTCAATAGAGGAAATGTTCTTCTCATGGAAAGGGATGCAATGATACCTTTTTCAAGGCATGACACTTCATATAAGTCACAAAAATAGTCCTCCAATGTCCAGGATGGGGATTGCAGGGACGGTGACAAAATGTTGTGTAACAGATGCCCCCTAAAGCATGAGGTTTGAGAAAGAGGGAGGAGTGAAATGCTTTACGAGAACACGTTCGAACGAAACAAAATTATCGGAAGACCTGCAAGTAAAAATATTGGATCTTATCAGATAAAACCCAGGGTCTTGCACTCCATCTCAACTCGAACAAGTACAAATTCAAGCATGTGAATATGTGAGCTGAAGTCGAACATGCAAGAAAGTCACCTGATTACCACCCAATGATGAAAGTTGTTAACAGGCACGAGAGAAACCACCAATAATGACAATGGCTCTCAAGGTACAACTAGTACAATCCACGAAATGTGAACATTAATATGGTGTCAAACACCCGCAGAATCACTTGCTCGAAGGCCAATGAGGTGGACATGTCGTTGAATGCGAATAAATTTCCATTGAGGCATGCAAGCTCCAAGGTACCGAAAGGGAGTCTCTAGATCAACTTCCTGGATAATGAGCTGAAGTCGATAGGAAGTGACCCGGTTGAAGGAGGGCCATAATGTTTCCCACATCATCAACACGAGACATAGAAACATGATGATAGTGAATCAGGACCAAAAACAGGATCAGAGGTAGGTTGAAAACTACAAAGGAAAACTTCTCTTGAACATATCAGCGACACAACTCCAGATTTGGCATTATTTGATATCAAGGGATCTGAGGTCATGATGACATGGAAAAGAGAAGATGAGAGGTCAAAATAGATTACCCAAACCCATGGAGGAAAAAATGATGAAATGAAATGTCCCCAACCCGACACGAATGCAGATGAGTGTCATGTTCAAGAGTGACATACTGCCGACACGACTGAGAAATAGTTCCATTTTCCCTCACCATTGCTGGCGAGTACCCTAATTATTTTTGGAAATCAAGCTTGAAGGGGATAGCATGTGCTTCTCATATACGTTTTTCCTTTTGAAAAATCCATCCCTGTACATTTTACGAGCCCTAGGAAGGAGGAACTCGAGTACGTCATGGTGACAATTTCCGATTTCATTTAGTTTTAATGAGTCTGACAAAGGAATAGCTTGGCATCTTTTCATGTTTAGAGAGTTTCAAAAGAAGAAGAAAATAAAACTCCGATAGACCATTTTTGTAGGTAGTCTCACAGATCCGAAAAGGTAGAAAACTGTGTCTGAGAGATCCTGTTAGTCGCGATAGGCTAAGGTATTCCTTTTTCATAAATAATCTATCCCAACCCGAAAAAGGGGTAAACGTATACTGGGTAGATATTGTTTCGCAGCCATTTAACGAGTTCAAAGCGACAAGAGTCTCAACAATATTTTCAATTTTCAAGAGTCAGAAAAGAGCTAAAAGTTGACTCCTCCTGGAGGAAGGAGTGGTATTAAGGATAGCAACTAGTTCCAGTGATGGTGGAACTACTCAGAACAAGTAAAGGTTAAGGGGCTAGCTAAAAATACCACTCATTTCAGCGGTTCCTCAGGAATGGGTAAAAAAATCAAGTGAAGGCGTATGATCAGCCAAGTAGATGGTGACGGTGGAATGAGAAAACCAAGGTTCATCTGGAAAAATAGGTTGATAAAATGGAAATCACGAGAGGTAAAATAAGAATGGTTTCTTTTTTAGACAAGCTGGAAATCAGGAAACTCTGCTTGAAGTTGGTTTCATTTTTACACAAGCTTGAAACAAATATAAATTATGCTTGAAAAATTGGGCATGCCCCCAGCATGGTGACTCAATTCGAGGTACATGCCCCCCAAGCTTCAGTACATTCACCATAGTAGACTACTAGTTATTGATAGGTGGATGGAATGAACGTTCAATTACGAGATCAATTGAAAGATTCGACTAGGATTTTACGAGATATGATCAAAGACTCGAATTAAAAAGGGAACTTGTTTCATTTTTTAACAAGGTTGACACAGCAAAAGAACTATCCTCATGAGAACTTGTATCATGTTTTAAGGAGCTTCACACAAGGAAACAAATTGTGCTCCAACGAGCTTGTTTAATTTTTTAAGGAGCTTGACACAAGAAAATGAACTATGCTTCGAATACCTTGTTTCATTTTTTAAGGAGATTGACACAAAGATAATGAACTCTGCTCCATACACCTTATTTCAATTTTTAAGGAGCTTGACACAAGAAAATGAGCTCTTCGGACAGAGGCAAACCCTCCAGCCCTTGGATCGGTTTAGCTGCAAAAGGACATGCTAATGTGTCGATTCCTAGTTAATGAATGAAATGAGTCGGGATAGATTGTCCTACCTGTGATCCAACACGGTTGTCATAGCTGTAGCAGCGGTCTCTTGATCCTCGTCCCGACACATCGATATCCTTCAGCAATGGTACTTGGGTGCCTGCACAAATATGAAAGGACGAAAGCAACATACAAGATAATATTTGCATTCAAAACTAGATAATTAGTAAAGGAGAATTAAACTTATTGCGTAAGATAAATCACATCAACACAAAATGGGAACTAAGACATCATTGATTTATATATTAAGATAAAGAAATAGATTACAATTGGAGCCTTGACATCATAGCCTCCTTCAGCGAGTCCATTCAAAACGTGTCTCAAGCATTCGTCGGGGAATTTGGACGTGGCGAGGCAATAAGCCTAAGCTCTCTCTCGACAAAGGCCTCTCTCTGCTCTATCTCACACCAGCTATATTAGACTGTCTCAACAAGATATTTTAGCAATTCCTATTTAGCTAATTGCATCTATGTGAGAGAGGTGTATTTATAAAAGGAGAGGAGGAGGTTGGGATCCCTCAAATGGTGGAAGGGAGGCCTTATCCTTTAGGAGGTTGCCCCTGTTAGCCATCTATAAAATTTTGGCATAGCAACCAGGTGACTAAGTATGTTTCTAAGTCTTCAAGAGAAACATTTCCCTTGGAAATCTATCATTCTTGAAGCCTGCATGTATCTTTTGTCCTTTGAAGAAATCTTCACTGTTGTTTCCACTGAAAAGCCCTACTGTTTTGTGAAAGAGACTGCTTTAAAAGGCCTCCATTTGCTCCATTTCATTCCCACAAAACCCCCATTTTTCACCCTTATTCCCTTCATAAATTCCTCTAAAACCCCTTCATTTCACCTCTAAATCATTCCTAAAACCCTTTTGAACCTTATACTTCCCTTTATTTGGTTTAAAAATCCCTTCTTTTGCCTACCGGAACCCTTTAATATTTGGCTTAAAAATCCCTGTTTTTGGCCTAAAAAATGCCCTTTTTTGCACTATGAAGGAGTTAAGCCCCTGTTGGCTTATAGCTGTAGCCCCTTTCCCCATAAAACCTCAGCCCGCAACTGGGCACTTGGAAGCACAAACCCTTGCTTTAAAAACCCTCAAAATCCTTTCAAAGGCCTAAAAAACATTTTTCCGCTCTATTAAAGTATTAAGCCCCTGAGGGCTTATGCTCTTTAGCCCCTCCTCCATGCGACCTAAAGCTCTGTAGTCGGGTGCTAAATGGCCTTAATAACCTTCCCCGAACCCTTTTTCCTTTGTTTTTATCACCTCCCAACATTCTTATTTGAGTTAACGTGAACCGTCGATCTCCACAGATCAACGGCCTTCGGGCAATCATCCCTCCGTCGATTTCATCTGCTTCCCCGACATTAAGTTTTTAAACAAATCTGGACCATTGAATCCAGAAGAACCAACGGCCTAGATTTCGTTGCATTCCACCCATCCATCTAACCTTTCCTCTTCCATTCAAATTCCCCCCCCCCCTTATTCCATCTCGATCGTTCATCCATAAGATCTAACGGTCGGGATTTAACCCAAAATCTCAAACCTTTCCACCACGCGAAAAAGGGCCGACGTCACCAAGGGTCCCACCAGTTCTTCCGCCCCGCACATCTTTAGACTTTTCTCGTGTTTTCCGCACCGTCCGATCAACACACCATGATCTAACAGCTGACATTCAGATTCGCAAAATTTTCACGCTCAGAGTTTAATGCCCAAAATTTTTGCGAAATGGGCGGTTTTAGGTGGGACATGTGTCAGTTAATGTATGGTATCGCATTTTTTTTGACAAAACCGCATACCACCCCAGAGCCCGCGCGAAAACCATTCCTGTTTTCACCTTACTTCTCTCCGCAATGTGATTTCGGGTTTAATCATAGTCGTTGATCGCTCTGATCTAACGACCCACATTACATCACGGCCTCCTCATTTGTTTTTCATTGATTCTCCCAAATGATTCCATCAACATATCTTCATCGTTGATTGGTTCTAATCTAACGGCCCTGATCTAATCTTACCCCCATCCCTCTTCCAGTCATCTAAACTTTCAAAAGACCCCATAAAACGATTGTAGTCGTTGATCATCCTAATCTAATGGTCCCAGTTTATCCTCACACCAGACTCCCATCAGACTTGTTTTTCGCCTTCCGACATGGTTTTTCACCCATTTTTCTGTTGCACCCACATTTTCCCTCGCTCCTCCCCCATCCCCATGAGCCTCCAAAGCATCCATCCTCACTCCCACCAGTTTTATTAATGTGTTTATCGTGTTTTGCAGGTGTCAAAGGGCCATGAATTTACACTGTCTCCACAGTCACGGCTATGTTGATATAGAGCACAAAATGCTAGTTCCAGAGCCAAAGGTAGTAGAGGAAGACACTAGAGAAGGTTTAATAGCATTTTTTTCATTTAAGATCAAGTTAGAAACCCTGATTCAAACCCTCCAGCGCCCTGAAACCTGTTTATTCACAAAAATAGGTCAGAAGAAAGCTTAAAGAGTATCAGAAGAGATTAAAAGGATTAATGACTAATGTGGAGGACTTAATTCTTATAATCCAATGTTCAAAAGGATAGAGACACATATGAACACCGTAAAAATGATCAAGAAGGCTTAATGAAGCCTAAAGCACATAAACAAGTTATATCAGTGCTTTCAATATCAGCAGAATGTTATTTTCCTAAGAAGGACAAGTTCCCACAACACTATCTACTCCACATCAAGCCCATTACAGTTATTACTCTAACAGAAAGCTCCTAGAATTGTCAGTGCATTGGTTATGGAGTATGGAAGACTTGAAATACAAACTTTCCACCTTACTTGCCAGAGAAGATAAAAAGAGTACTGCAGCCAAGAAAGTACTTCAAGAGACATACCCTTGGAGTTATTATCAATCTTTCGAAGACCCCTAAATCAGATAAAGGGTACTGAAAGTTAATGCAGGGATATTAAAACAAAATGGGCTTCATAGATTCCTCTCCCTTTGTTTTAATGAATCATTTAAGTTCTATCTACCACTACTATCACTCTTTGACCTATAAGAACTCATGAGAAATACATTGTAAATGTTGGTTGGTTGATTATCGAAAAACGCTAATTGTAAGCTTTTTTCACTGAGTTAGAGTTCTGTGAGTAGTAGTTTGAATAGGCTGGGAGATGATTTCTGGATGACCTCAAGCTGTTGGACAAGGATGTATGTGATTGGTTTTTCTCTTCTAATATGACAATCATGTTCATTGGATCCTGATCTAAATCAGTGGTGATGTGTTCTATCTTTGTTATTGTTTTCCCTTTGTTATACATCATGTTTCACTTTCTCTGATAAGAATCAGTAATTTTAACTTAAGATATACTACTGCAAGTACCCTAATGTTTCTTGCACTTCTTATCTTTCATGTTTTCTGCTATTTGTGTATCTGAGAACAAAATCAACATAATTTAACTAGTATAGAAGTTGGTCTATCCATGCTTACTGATGTATGAATTTAGAGTTTGTTTCTTAGATGTTCTTGTTTGGTTTCAACTGAAAGAATTAGGAAACTGGGAGATTTAGAGTTAGCCCTGTCTCACTAGGTCCCTTTTCCAACAGTTAGCCTTTATAAGATCCCTTTGAGTTGAATGTCAAAATTAGAGAAGGTTAAAAGTCTTTCTCTGATCTTAGACTTCACTTTGTGTCAAACTTAAATGTTTTCTATTGTCTGAAAGTAGTCAGGAGGACTACTGGATTGTTGTCTTTGGAGTTAGCCTCATTAGGAGTTCGACCATAGAGGTTAAGGCATGCCCTTTCCCTAGACTTACTCCGAAGTGGTCACCTTGGAGGGTTTTCCTTGTCATTCTCGTTCATTTCCTTATTTTTTCATCTCATACTATCATCTTAAGAGATCCTTTGATATAGATGACTAGCCCATTGAAAGCCTTGGATATGTGAATTGTAAGTAAACCCTTTTATGACCCCATTACCCAATGGGCTTGTGTTCCCTCTGAATTATCTCCCCTTTGCCAAAAAATCCTTCTCTACTCATTCCTCTACCTTACATTGAACCTTTCTTTCATGTTTCCCAACCAAACAAACAAATAAAAAAACCCTTGTGCCTTATAGCTAGCCTAATATAAAAAATTTTTATTTACCTTAATCTGTTTCATTTGACATTTATTTTTTGCGTAAGAATCAGAAAGAAATTAGCTACTTATTTTTTAACACACTTATGTTCTTTATGTCAAGATTTTTTACATATTTGGGATGATCGAATGATCATTAAAAAAAACTAATTGTGCGCACGATTGGTCTTCAAAGGAACAATTTCATGAGAAACATAAAAACAAGTCCATGTTCATATCCATCAAGACCATCACTTTTCCTCCCTTTCTGAATTGTATATCCAACCAAGAAATTCAAAGCAAACCACCATTATTTTCCCATCAAGAGTTAGTTGTTCATTTTCCTTCATTTACATACACTTTCCATTAGTTTTTGTCTACTCCAAAAATAAAAGCAATAAGCTCACCTACATGCTTATTTCCCATTGTCATTTTCCATTTTTCATTTTCCATTTCCATTTTCCTTTTCCTATCCTTTTCATTTTGCAAATAAACCTTGATTCAATGCAAATTATTGAATCCATAGTCCTTCAAAAATTATTATTTCATGCTCGCGTTAGATGATGGAGGATTCCTTAAGGCCTTCCTTCTAACAATTCTTGGCCTATCGACATCAACACATTATCTAGGTCCAAGACTAGAGTCCTTAATAGTACCTTGAGGCTTGTATGCGTTAATGACATGTTCTCTCGCTGACAATCATGGGAATACATCAATGTCCCTTGATCGTCAGATCTTGCAAGTAGCTCGACATCAGCCCATCTATTCACACTTCGCAAGATGTACTTCGGTACCTTGGCACTCATTGAAATTAATGGTGAGTTTGCCTCACATTGGTTAACGACATTCATTAATGGTCGGTAATCCAATGACTTCTATTCATGCTCGACATCAACACATTTATTCGCATGACTAGAATTGTACCGTCGGATTTTGTAACGATTGAGGACTACAACATTTCAGCAGTTTGCAGCAGGAATCAATTTGTATCAGCAGCAATAAAGATCCCAATCTTTCCATCAGCACAAAGAGAACAAAGAAGCAGATCAAATTCATTTGTTTACATAGTTCATGATCCAACAACATCAATAGCCACACTCTTCAGTATACACAACTCATCCACATTTAAGGTAAGTGAAGGTATGTGGTTTTCTAATTTTTAGTCATGTAATTCATTAGAATGCTAAAATTGTAACTTTGGAAAAATTCCTCACTCCCTTTTTCACATTGTCATATCTTTAGTTGGGGGGGAAGGGACATCATTTCATATCTACATGTCATACACTATCACACATTTTCATTTCATTTCCACCCACATATACTTCCCAACCAACTATTGTTGCAACATGATCCAAAAGATTATATGCCTTGCAAATGATCAATTCATTGATGGAGTATTTGATTCTAAATGTTTTCATGAAATTTAATGTAACAAAGAAAATAAAGCATTGTTACACAAGAACCATTGCTCAAAAAAATCGGTTGTCACACAAGAACCAACCATATAAAAAAAATGTTGCAATCAAATGTATTATACTTTGCCAAAAGAAAATATTATAAAGCAAAGTTTGGAACGAATATATATGAGTCAAAACTCATAAAATATCAACTCATGGACAAATGAATCATTGCAATAGTTGCATGAGGACATGCAACAACTTCAGTTGGGGGGTATGTTGAGTCTCAAAAGTGTTTTCCATATTCATACATATTTCCATTATGTCATAACCATTCAACTCTTTTTTCATAGCCATCTGACCTAAAACCCTACATCAAGTAACCATTTTCATAAATATATGGGTTAAGATCCTTGTCTTCCAAAGTTATTTATTTTATGTATTTAAAGTGAATTTATGATTAGAAACTAGAAAATTTACATAGTTTCATATATCTATATATGTGTTATGAGTTTTGTGACATGTGTAAGTCAAAAGGAAGCTTCTAAAATACCTTTATGTGGCCTCCCATAACCAAATTCGAATTTGAGTGGAGAAGATCATGGGATCATGAGGACATGTGTCTCATTTCCTTGTTGTATTGAAACTCTAAGAGGATATGTGTCTCATTTCTTAGTTGTGTTGAAACTCTAGAAAGACATGTGTCTTATCATTTCCTATTTTGATTGTAACTCTAGAGATGGAGGGAGATATTCATGGACTCCCATTAATGAGATAACTCCTCATATTTTGTATAAATAGGAGAAGCTTTCTCCTATCATGGGTAGTGAAAAAATAGTGAAAAATAGGAGAAGGAGAGAAAGGAATAGAGAGTGTTTTGTAACAAAGCTTAAGATGGAATGGGATGTAGATTTGTGAGTTTTTCAATAAAAAAGTTCTTTGATGCTATTTTGATTACAAATTTAAGGAGCCGAAGAATTTCACCAAATTGATAGTAGAGGGCCCTTGGTATTCAAGGAGGTTTTACATGTTTTCTAGATAAGTCATTTTCAATTCTGTTTTGTCAGATTTCTTTACTTAGATTGCTTTCTGAAATCATAGCTTTTAGCATTATGTTTCATGTCATTTGCTTAGATAAAGGATCCTCATGATATTGCAGTTAGTCTCTTTCTCAAGCTCTTCCAATACATCTCTATTAAATGAATGAGATTAAATTGTGATATTTTGAGTTATTAGCATTTCATTTTCTGTTATTTAGTTAAAAAGAAGATTCTCATTTGCCAGATCTATTTATTGTTTACATTATATTTCTTTAGGCAGAGTCAGTGAGAGGTCCAGAAGCTTCTGGTTTCATCCTTTCTAGTAAAGGTGAAATAACCAGTAAAAGCCCCTACTGTCAATCTCTGTATAAGAAATATTTTGTTCACACAATTTCAGATCAAATTCCTCATTATACTACAGTTAGTCTCTTTCAAAATATTTTCCAATAAACCTCTAATTCACGAATGAGACTAAGTTGTAATATTGTGAGTTATTGATTGTTTTGCTTCATAGAAGATCCTTATCACATTATGATTAATCTCTTTCAAAAGCTCTTCCAATAAACCTCTAACTCATGAATGAGATTTAGTTGTAATGTTATAAGTTGTTTCAGTTTTTCTTTTATGTTTTAGGAGATCCTCATTGCATTAGAATTAATCTTTTTCACAAGCTCTTCCAAAAAATCTCTAACAAAATGAATCAGATTAAGTTGTAGTGTTTTGAGTTACTTTTCATTTCATGAATGTTTATTTAGAAGCTGTAATATCCATGGATTAGGACTCTCTTTTTTCATCATTTTCTAGTTAAGAACAGAACTTGCAAATAAACTCTATTTTAATTCATTTATTAAAATTTCATTTTCTCCCTTTTGATATAGATCTAACTTCATCTTTTTAGCATAGAGTAGCATACTAAGAATCAAATATAAAAACCCCAAAACATCAATAAAACACTAAAAACAACAAAGTAAGAAAAATGGATACTTAGGCACATATAGTGCATCACACTTCATCAATTTACTAGCCCTGGTTGATAATTTATGTTAGTAATTTAGGATACTAAATTGACTAAACAGTAGCTAGCCCTACCAAACCAGAGAGGGCTCTCTCCACAAAATCACATCCAAGAGGGATCGATGAATTAAGGTTTTAGGCTAGGTATGAGTACATGGTTTTGTTTGTTTGAATTGGTTTTTTTTGATGGGTGAATTAGATCAAAGAGGCTAGGCCAGGGAAAATAAGATTAAGATTGCAGTCCATTCAATGGGGAAAGATAGGTAGGAAGGCTAAAACTTTATGGTTTTAGGGTGAGATGGATCCGACTGATGAGGAGCTAGAAAGAGAAATTCAAAGCATGTATTCTTTATCAACTAAAGAAAATGAACAAATTATGAATATTTTCCCGAAGATAGAGAACGAGAGATGTATTCTGATTATTAACTTTATAATGAGAATATAATATAGATGAAATGGATCATGAATACAAAAAACTCATACATATGTGACATAAGAAGAAACTATGCTAAATTTCCATACCACGGGTATCCCAAAGATATAGCTGCAACTCTTTCATTAATTTCTTGGAAAATACTGATTACACTAGAGTCTATGATCAATGCAACAACATCCAACCTCTGAAATGAGTCAAAAAGTGAAATATATAGACATAAAACAATCTCTCCCATCCTCAAGGCTCGAATCCATGAGTGGAGGAGTAGTTCCACCAAAAACTGAATTGAAATCAAGAGTGTAGGGAGGTCAAACTGACTCATACCTCACTTTTTGGAAACTGATTCATTACATCTCATCCAGAGTTTTCACCAAATGTATTTACCCCTAGGTAACTTAAAAACATAATTACTACATTTATATCCATGAATTACATCGGTAAAAACTCAAATACTCCATCACAACCTGAGAAAATTTCAAAAACTGGGAAATATCAGAGAATCTTACAAAAGCGCAGTGCTAGAAGAAAAAGTGCAACAGGAAATTCGACATGATCTTGGGAGGCCTTCCTAAAGTCCAAAGTGAGCTCAGGATAGCTCATTAGAAATCTTGTCCTGTCTAGTTTCCAATTATGTGCTTAGTTTCTAAAAATTACCACATTTGACCCTCCAAACAATCAATCTCCCAAGACTGGTCAAAAGTGAAGTGCCAGGCTGAAAAAGACGACTGAAAGGTGAATTTTTAGGTGTTTTTCGCCATTTATTCGTGCCATAATGTCCAATTTCGGTGTGCCAATATTCAAAAATTGAAGTATAAGGAATTTTGAATCCAATGGTGGTGACCATTTCTCATTCGCAAGCTCATAGAAAAAGCGCAGCGCCCTAGGTGTTGTGTTTTTGACAAGTGGACTGTGTCAAATTTATGGGATTTTTGAAAAAGTAGTTCTGAGAGATGGATAGTTAAGATATCCTCAACCCTAAACGTTTTTGAAAATATGAGAGAGGTTTGTGTTATTTGGCATGTTGTAAAAAACAACCTCCTCCCATTTCCCAAACTGCTTCTCCGATTGTTCACAATCTTCTCTGAAAAAGGTTGACTTAAACAGGACTTTGCACATGCAGAAAAATAGGCTATGAAGATGTGAATGTATCTCTCATTATTTAATACATGTGTAAAAAGTGAGATAGGTTTTTGTACTTTGATATCTTAGGAATTGAAATCGCTTCCAGTTTCTCAAAATTAATCTTTGTTAGGCCACAATATGTTGTTCAAAAAGATGTTTAAACAGGATATTTCTAGAAAAAGTGTGTTCAAGGATTTTTTCAAATTTCCCAAATTTTCTTCAAATTTCCTGTCTCAGGGTATCTAGGATTTGGATTTTTTACTTTCATTTCACTACTAGTTTCTACCTCTCCTTCCTACAAATTGCAAGAATTTCCCTCACTCGAAGGGTCGGGACTTAAGTGCTCAATAGTGTGAAGGATTTGTTTAGACCCTTTTGTTCCACTGTGAATCTCGGCTTGGGCTGCAAATGGTGAGGCTGCTTCCTGAAGGACTATACTAGGACTCTGTGTAGGAATGGTTTTGGGTCCTACGGATGCCTTGAATTCATCAATTTTAATAATTTCTTCTATATATGTTGTTCTGCCAAGGACCATCGATCCTTTGGGTTTCATGGATTTAAGTGGGGGATTTCGATCTAATTCTATCTTTTTATTCCTAGTCATAAAAAACAAGAACACCTATCCTATTAACCTCTGCACAATTGCTAATAAGAGGGTTAGAGAGCAAGTGTTTTGCTTTCTAGTACGCAGGTTCTCACCTCTCGATTTAAATAACCAATTCTTTCACAGCAAAAGGAAAAAGAAGTAAAAGACATGACTCTTAAACACTCTCCCCGACAACGGCGCTAAAATGTTGGGTCGTAAAGGTGATTGTTTTAAAGGTAACCTTAATGTTTTACATTAATTATCAGCCCAAGGAAAGTCTCATTATTTCAAGAGTGTAAGAAAAATATATGCAAGTGACATCAGAGGTTAACTACTCTAGATCGTTGGAAGAAAGATTGTTTAATTCTCGAAGTTCAATCAAACCAACTTGAAAGTGAACTATGAAATACTTCAGACCAATCAAAGGAGTAGATTATGTTCTAAGATTATGCAAAAATAACCACTCAAGACTGAAAATAATAGATTGCAATTTAACAACATGCTTTGATGAACTGAACAGCTACCTTAATGAATTGAACAACAATCCTAATCAATTATTCTAGATTTTGCAATGGAATTATCTTTTAATCAACTAATAGCATCATTCGAAATTAAATATCAACCAAATTTTCACAATTATGATGAAAAGATTCAAACATTAAATATGCACATAATTGAATAGAAACCATGCTTAAACTATTCTAACGAATGTAAAAGCATCAACTCCTGATAAGAGAACATGAATGATAAATCTAATATAGATAAAAGGAAGTTATAACATATCACTCTTGCGATTAACCAATTAAATGATAATGTTATGAAATGCAAAGGATAAATGGAAATGCAAGTTCTGTAAATAAACGTATAGCACAAAAATAGTAGGAGAACCCCCAGGACTGGGCTCGAAGCCTCTAGAAGCCTCCTGCTAAGGAATACTTAGAGGTTGTTTATACTAAAAACGCCAATTTCTTCATTAATCAGTAGAGAGATACATTAGAACGAACTTGACGATTCTTTCCGAATACATTTATTACAGGAAAATTATAATACATGAATTGTCCTTTGTCTTGTTCACCTTTGGCCTTTTATAGCTTAAAGGAGAATTCAAATAGAGTAACAAATCCTTCTCATTATGAGATCCTGTCACTTCGTGGCTATCGACTGAACACTCTAAGAGTAGGTGTGCCTCTCCATCTTCCGTTGGTTCATAATAGCCAATACGATTCCATTCGCCTTCTTGTATGTTGTCATTTGGTCATCCTGGTCAAAAATTTAGCTGTTTTGTTTTCTTGTCAATAAAGACAGCAAAAAATCAGTTTTTATGTTATTAAATACACCTTTTATTAATAATTCATTCTACCTTATTTTTTCATTATTTCCCTTTACTTTATTTCTAAGATAAGGGAAAAATATATAAAATTAAATGACAAATTGTGGTAAAGATAAGGGTAAAATGTACCTTCTCCTTGGCCGAACATACTCCCCTACTTACCTTTTTGCAGGTCCTCGTGCAAACAAATGGTTGAGGTGTAACTGGGTTAAAGAATATGGAGGATATACTTCTTCCTTGTAAATTCTAAAGCCATGTCTTTGTTTTATATTTACAAATGCTGAGTTTGTGTGCCTTTCTGGTAACTCATAATCATGATGATAGTCTTTAGGGGGGTACCATATGATGGGGCATTTGTATCTGCACCCTATCCACGTAGGAATCGTGTTCAAAATTAGGTTGTTGTACAGAAGGGAACCGGGAAGTAGCAGCTTTAAAGTTCTTATACCCAAATAGTTCAGTTTGTTCTTAATGTTAATTGTAGAGGCTAGCCATCTCTATTTGGTTACTAATAATGCTTCTTCCTAAATGTCCTGGAAGTATACCTGCCCATTATGCACAATATCCTTGTGAATAGGTCCCAATTTGGATATCACTCCTTTCCGCTGCATGAATTTCTTATGTTGAGTAAACAAGTATAGGGGTTTAGTAGGTTCCCCTCTGACCCATAGATCTAGGCCATGTTCTCTTTTATGAAAGGTATTGTAGGCCTTGACACATCTAGTCAGATTTTTGGCAAAGGACATAAAATCTTGGAATTAAACATCCCCTATGAAGGGACTGGGGTTACTTTCCCTATCCTCCTCTAGAAAGAAATTGTGTAAATACAATTCACACAAAATATGTTGGACCTGCACATATTGCTCATTACAACATTGGACAAATTATTCAATGGTTTTAAAAGTAGTGGGATTCCCTATCTTGACAGCCTTGATTTTAAACAATAAATATCTTTCCACTATGAATAAAGCATAATTATTGGTTGGTTCCCTGCAATTCAATACATCTGAGTAAAGAGAACAAACCATACTGGTTTGCTTCTTAGCCTATTCCACTTGATCCTGTGCCTTCTTCACTTTTTCCCTTTCTTCCCTGAGTTGGGCAAAGGTTTCGTCTTCAGTTGCAGAAATGTATTTGAATCACTTTAGTAGTGCCTGATGTTCCTGTAAGAGTACTACTTCCTTCTTACACTGGGCCAATTCATGTTGAACTTGAATTAATTTGTTGTGAAGCTTCTGATTGGTAGCGTTTTATACCAGGGGAGTGTAGGCAGGTGTTACCTCTGTTTGAGTCCCCTTATCTCATGTAACTATCAAATCAATTTGCACAGAGACTTCAGAAGTGTGTATCAAATCCGTTTGTACATAGGCTTAAACATTATCTATTAAATCATTCCGTATAGGAACTTCAGCATTATCTATTAAATCGGTCTGTATAGAGGCTTAAACATTGTATATTAAATCAATTTGTACAGAAATTTCAGTAGTATCTACCATTTGGGTAACAAAATATGTTTGGGTTCCCATGGTAGCCAATTCCTTCTCAGGATTCCAAGCCTTTTCTACTTCTTCCAATCATTTTCTTATATGTTTTACCATTTTTCTCAGTTCCCTCTATTTCATGTTCATTTTTCTTAACTTAGTTTCAACTGATTTTTCTTTTAGCAGGGTTTTGGCAAGAGAAGGAGTAGCAGTGGCTTCAGTTTCATGGACAATTGTGGCAGTTCTAAGGTTATCAAAAATGGTGTTTTCCTTAGGCATCCAAGAGGTTATTTCAGCATTAACATCCTGACTAGGTGGAATAATATTTTCTTTAGGCGTCAGAGGAACTGTCTCAATACTTGTGTCGTGTTCTAATAGAACAGTTTCCCTTGACTAGTTTCCAAATTCAAATATACTCTCTGTCTAGTCTTCCCTACTCACCCATTCATTATTAGAGGAAGATAAAACCCTCAAAGCCTACAATTCATCATGGGGAGGTAGGATTTCAGTATGGCTAGAGCTACTAGCAGTGGCAGACTGGTTCAAAAGGTCCCTCTGCTCCTCGGATTGTTTAGATGGGCTTCCAATTTCACGAGATGTTCTCATTTTCTCTAGCACTTGAGCCATTTCTTATTCATAGTATTGTAAGGAAATATTTTGAGGGCTCAAAAGCGATGTATGGGATGGTCTAGAAATACAAAGGTGTTTTTCCTTAGTTGCAACCTTTTAGGTCGTCTCCATTTTCTTGGTTCTGTGGTCAAAACATGGGTTATCTTCCCTCTTTCTCTCCTGGGTATGGCTATTCTAGGGAGTTCAATCTCTGCTCTGTCAAGGTTTTCTTCAGGGGCAGGCAGGGTAGGATTAAAAAATTTGTCCCATGTTATCTGATGTTTTTTTTAACTCATGAATGATGATCAATTTAATCAATCCATGGTGACTGAAAACTGTTTGGGGGTTGTTAGCTCTTCTAATTCGAAAAGCAATATTATGCAATACATAATTTAGAAAAAAGGGAAAATTAACTGAAATTTTTCTCTTGAGAATAGCTAATAGTTTAAGTTGACGAGACTTTACCATATCCTAGCGTCCGTCGCATGTGATATATCTTTGAATGAAGACTACCAATTCTTGCCAAGGTTGCTGCAAGGAGACAGGATTAATACCTTCCCTTTTCGTTCGAGTGGCTCACTTGGGTCCTAGTACACTGAGATTGCTTCTTCTGTAAGGACATGTTTTTCAGCCTATCTTTCTCCTTCTATTGGCTATCCAAATACCTCAACGATGATGTCTTCGGAAACTGGTATGATTCTTCCTTTGACTATGGTATGCCCTTCCCACAGGTTTTGCAAGAATTCAATTTCTATCTCTGTAAACCCCAGTAGTCTGTGTAGATATGGAATCCACCTAGCTTTTTGGAGAACGGTGCGAGCTGACTCTAAGGCTTGAAAATTTGTGGGTTCCTTGTAGAGAGAATTTCCACCCATGGCTACTGTGTTATTAAAACTGGTTTCTTCTTCTGTATGTGTTTCTTTCGGCTTTTTTGGTTAAAACATTATAAACACTGCATGCAGTAGTTTTTAGAATATATTATAAAAATGCAACTTCATGAAGTGAATGTAATGATATTTTAGTCCAATCAGCATATCCAAAGGAAGTCAAATGGGTCATTCGCATGCTTATTCATTATGAATATTCGTACCCCCTCCAATGAGAGAAGGACATCCACAACCTTAAATCTCAAGAGAAGAGGAAAGATTGTAACAATCATGAATGCACACGAAATAAAGGTCAAAAGTTGGTAATCATCACAAATGTACGAGATAAAGATGTCCATGGCCTTGAAGCTCAATAAAAGAGGAAAGATTATAACAATCATGAATGCACACGAAGAAAAGGTCAGAAGTTGGTAATCATCACAACTGTACATAAGGTGGAAATAACCGAAGAAGGGGAGAAAAGCAGAGTAGCAATTATTATGAAAGGATGTCCTATTTTGAAGGCATAGCATGACAAAAGCATGAAAGGTGATATACTATGTTTAATTTTTTCATCCCTTAATTCAACATGAAAAGATAATTTACTCATAGTTAATTATGCGGGTAGGTAGTGATAACACTTATTCAAGTAGTGCATTTATTTCAGGAATGGATCAATAGGAAATAGGGAATATAAAATTAATTGGATATTGTTATAAAAATACTTCTATACCACAAGTAGAGCCACTGCATCCAGCAGGCATTCATAGCCTCGACAGGCTTGCTATTTTAACCTGGAAATGAGCCAGAATCCTTTATTTAAAAGTAGACATTTTTCTTGTTTTATGGAGAGACCACTATGTTGGTGTGGTGACTTGATAGTCATAGTGTCATTCACAAGGATTGTAACAGTGTGATCAGGCCAGCTTGTGATGAGACCTCCTGTCCTTCAAGAAGTTTTAGCTATCAAGAAGGTCACTACCGTAGTGTGTTGGCCATTGTGGGAATGTCACCTGTTAAACCCTTATGATCATGGTAGGTTGTCTCGTGATGAGACCTACTATTCTCTCTTAAAAAAAATTGCACATAGACATGATATTTTTTTTTTTGAAAAGTATACATTTTGCTTGTTTTATGGAGAGACCACTGTGCTAGTGTGGTGGCCAGATAGTCATAGTGTCATTCATGGGGATTGTAACAAAGTGATCAGGCTGGCTCATGATGAGCCCTCCTGTCCTTGAAGCAGTTTTAGTTGTTGAGAATGTCACTACCCTAGTGTGTTGGCCATTGTGGAAATGTGACCTGTTAAACCCTTATGATCATGGGAGGTTGGCTCGTGATGAGACCCTCTATTCCCTCTTAAAAAAAAAATTCACATAGGCATAATATTTTTCTTTTTGAAAAGTAGACATTTTGCATGTTTTATGGAGAGACCACTGTGCTCGTGTGGTGGCCAAATATTCATAGTTCCATTCATGGGGATTGTAACAAAGTGATCAGGCCAGCTCGTGATGAGACCTCCTGTCCTTCAAGCAGTTTTAGTTGTCGAGAAGGTCATTACCCTGGTGTGTTGGCCATTATGGGAATGCCACATGTTAAACCCTTATGATCATGGTAGGTTGGCTCATGATGAGACCCCCTTATTATCTCTTAAATTTTTGCACATAGACGTAATGTTTTTCTTTTTATTTATAAATGAAGGGAGGCTCATCAACTCCTTAAGAGTTAGGGATGGTGTAAGAAGTAAAAATAATGCCAATACAATTAATACTCTTACTCCTATATCCTCATGTCAATGATAATTACTACTTGAGAGTGTAGAAAGATATACCATCATAACACTACAGAAATGAATTGTGTAATAATATTTCTGAACAGGAGATATCCAGCCCTTCATTATATAGATAAACCATGTCAACTTCCAGAGTAAAGATTTCCATCAAAATTTCAAAATATCATAATATTAGTAATATCAATACTTTTCTCCTCTTCAGGAGCCAATTCATTTTACTAAAATGGATTTTATGGTGAGGATGTGTAAAGGAAGAGTGAAAAGAAATAATTAAAAGACAAAAAAATCATGCTAGAAAATAAATTATCCCTTCAATTTGATTGAAAAGCAGTTGTTCAATTCGATTGAATAGCAATTGTTCAATTCGATTGAATATCATCTGTTCAATTCGATTGAACAACAATTGTTCAATTTGATTGAACAGCAACTATTCAATAGATTGAGCAACAAAAGTAAAATCACACAAAAAAACACAGCTATTCATTTGAATTGAACAACAAATGTTCAATTTGATTGAACAGTAGTTGTTGAATTCGATTGAACAGCAATTGTTCAAAGGTTTGAACAGTAGAAATAAACACAATAAAATCACAGTCGTTCATTCAAATTGAACATCAGTTGTTTAATTCAATTGAACAGCAGTTGTTCAATTCGATTGAACAGTAGAAATAAACACACTAAAAAAACACAGTCGTTCAATTCGAATTGAACAACAGCTATTCAATTCGATTGAACAACAGATATTCAATTCAATTTAACAATAGTTGTTCAAAGGTTTGAACAGCATAAATAAACACACTAAAAAAACACAGTCGTTCAATTCGAATTGAACAACAGCTATTCAATTCGATTGAACAACAGATATTCAATTCAATTTAACAACAGTTGTTCAAAGGTTTGAACAGCAGAAATAAACACACTAAAAAAACACAGTCATTCATTCGAATTGAATAGCAGCTGTTCAATTCGATTGAACATCAGTTGGTCAAAGGTTTGAATAGCATAAATAAACACACTAAAAAAACACAGTTGTGAACATAAAAATAATGAAAAAGAGATGGAATGTACAACAATGAGAAGAACTATAAATTACAGGGATCATATATACAATATTTACAAGAGGAAATAACAATTTTTTTATGAACTTAAAGCTGTCAAGCCATCATCCGCTGCAGCTAAAATTTGGATGGTGGGGTCGTCACGCATCAGCTAGTAGAAAGACTCTTTCGTAAGTGGTTTATGATAGAGGCGCACCCGATTTCCATTGGCTCGAATGGAAAAGCTAGATCCATCTATGGTGGTCAAGGTAATGGTAACATTGTTTTATACTTCTTGAATTTCGTATGGACCGAGCCACCTTGTTTGTAACTTACCTGGGAAGTCTTGGAATTTGGAGTCGTAGAGGAGTGCCCAATATCCTTTCTGGAATGTCTTGTTTTTTATGAGTTTTTCATGCCACTTAACTCGTTGTTGTTGAATAATTACAGTGCGTTTTAGAGCAAGTAGTCATGCTTCATCTAATTAATTTATTTGCTGGAGTCTACTAACTTGGGCCTCCGTCAAATCCAACCCCACTTCCTAGGCTATTCTCAGAGTTTTTATTTCAAATTCAATAGGAAAAATTGGTTCCCTTCCAAATACCAGATGGTATGGAGAATATCTGGTGGTGTTTCTCCATGTTGTGCGATAAGCCCACAAGGCCTCTAGCAGTTTAGTAGCCCAATCCCAGTGATGTGTTCGGACTGTTTTAGTGAGAGTTGCCTCAAGGAATTTATTGGTTCTTTCAACCTGCCCGTTCGCCTGTGGGTGGTAGGGAGAGGTGACTCTATGGGTGACATGGTGGTTCTTCAGAGTGCCCGTGATTTTATTTCCCACAAACTATTCCCTCCATCATTTATCACTTCCCGAGGTAAGCCATACCGCACAAATAGCTCTAAATGAAAATTGATCACATATTCTTCTGTAGCTCTCGATAAATCCACTGTTTCTACCCACTTCGCCACGTAATCTATGGCAACCAGTATGTAGGTATTCTAATTCGATGGCGGGTTGAATGGTCCAACAAAGTCCAGTTCCCATTATTCGAAAGGTTCCACTACCAACTATGGCTAAAGTGGCATTTTTTCATCTTAGCCAAGGCGGCCCATTCTTTGGCAAATATCGTAAGCTTGGACATATTTCTTGGCTAAAAAATTTTATGCCAATAATAGCCCATTTGTAATACTTTGTGCCCCGTCCTACGATCTGCAAAATTGCCACCACATGGTTAATCATGAAAGGCCCTTAAGATGTCATAAATCTCGTCTTCTCAGATGCATCTGTGTATATGCATATCAACTCCTATATAGAAGAGATATCCACCAATCTAGGATAATTTAACATTGCGCCGAACAATCAACTTGTGTTCCTTTGATTTCAAGTGTCTTGGAAAATTTCCTACTACCATATAATTCGCTACATCTGCGTACCATGGCGTTTTTATTGCTACAACAAAAAAATTCTCATCAGGGAACTGATCATCCACCGCTAGTGGGTCATCTGACTTTGGAACTCTAGACAGGAAATCTACAACTATGTTCTCTTTTCCTGGGCAGTCGTTGATAGTTATGTCAAACTCCTCTAAAAGAAACAACCAATGAGTCACTCTTCCATTTTTAATAGGTTTATTAGTTACGTATATAACAGCAGAGCGATCGGTATACAGGAATACTTGATAGCCAATTATATAATGTCTAAATTTATTAATATCATATAAATGACAGCAAAGAACTCCTTTTCCATCACTGTATAGTTTAATTAGGAAGGAGTGAGATTATTGCTGATATAGTAAATAGCGTAGGGCTTCTTGTCCTCTTCTTGACCAAGAACCACCCCTATTGTTGTGTTGGATGCATCTGAGGAAATATGAAAAGGCAGCTCCCAATTGGGACTGCGTAAGACTGGTGCAGTCGAGACTAGTTTCTTCAAATCTGAAAAAGCAGTGTCACATTTGTAAGGCCAATGGAACTCAATATTTCCAGTTAATGCATACAAGGGTGCAGCAATTTGTGAGAAATTATTTATAAACCTACGATAGTACCCTACATATCTAAGGAAACTATGTACCTCTGTCTAAGTACAAGGTGTGGCTAATAAAAGAGTTACCTCTATTTTTGTCGCATCTACCTATATCCTAGCTACAAAGATGTAGTGTCCTAGGATTACTCCTTCGGTCATCATCATGTGACATTTTTCGTTGCTCAAACACAATCTGGTAGCAATACATCGTTCCAATACTTTTTCTTGTGTTTCTAGTGCCTGATCAGATTCATTTCCATATGGAGTACGGTCGTCCATGTAAACCTAGAGCCCTTCATTTATTAAATCAGAAAAAATGCTCAGTGTGGCCCTTTGAAATGTCGTTGAGGCAATACATAATCCGAACAGAAATAACCTATAGGCGAATGTACCCCAGGGGCAAGTAAACGTCGTTTTATCTTGGTCTTCAGGAGTTATCTAGATTTGATTGTAACCATTGTTTCGGGGAATTATCACCCTAGAGGTTCGTTGGGTTACAATATTGACTTGAGGGCATTATTTCACTGCGCAGGAACTCACACAACCATGCCTGCGTTCAGAAAAACAAATATGGAGTAGAATGAAAAGGGTGCCGCAATGTCCCTCGGTTGAAGAATATCGCGGAGTTCAAACCCCAGTGAAACCCATCCTTTCATTCTTAACACGAAAGAACAGAAAAAGAAACAAGCACAAAGAGCCTTTCACAGCATATATCTACTCTCTAAAGATATTAGGTGAGATTCATATAAAACATTAAATAAATTATAATGAATGCTTGTATAACACATATTCTCATACATAAAAGCATACACTAACACGTTTATTTCGGGAACAGCATGATACTTCTGTATTATAAATAGTACGTACAAAAGTAATCAAGTGGAGAGATCACCTGATCCTTCCAAGGCCTTCGCAGACCGTCGTCCGGATCCGTCCAGCCCTTGCCTCGCTAAGACTCCTTTCAAACTGGTGCATACGAGATAACATATAAAGGGATGTGTATCTCAAGGAAACAAGGGTTTCCTATAATGAACTGGGAAAGTGCAGGAGGCACGGGGAATCAGACTTGGATAGGGAATACCAACAGAGTATAATATCAATAATTCTCTCTCTCCCTTAGGCCATACACATGAAGGGTTTTTATACTCCCTCCAAGTAGTTTCAACAGTTGGAAACAGTTGGCCACGTGCTGGGGTGGTTGAACTACCTGAGTAACCATCAACCCAGCCCGAAAATAGGGAATAATTATATATATTTTTAATCATTTTAATGGCATACGCGGAAAAGTGCAGCTGGACTCGCGTATACACGCGGAAAAGTACGGGCATAGTCGCGTATGGGGATTTTTACACTATTTTTAAGTGAATTTGTCCAAGTCTGTAGGAATGGGTGCCCAAAACCATCAAAGAAATCATGAATCATATGAAGGTGAGAAATGATGCTATAACATATGCCCCCTAATATATGAGGTCAGAAGGGGTACATGATGGCCGAAATGTATTATGCACATAGAAAGAACTTTGCAAGGACAAGAGAGGACTTCACCAGATTTCAGCCTGCCAAAAACCAATGAAAAAAAACAGAGAGTCAACTCATGCTGAGGCGGGCATACCCATGCTCAGTCAAAAATACATCATATAGAAAGTAGTGAATAGATCCAACATGTATACAAGTATAGATGAACTGAAAGTACACAATGAATCATCTGAGCATGGCCCGGAAGTGTAAGTCTGAATCAATGTCCAAGTATCACATATAGAAAGCTGATCAAAGATGGTGCAACTAGATGTCTGATCATAACTGAATCTCCAAGTACTGAATCATAAGAGGTGGAACACACGGTACAATCACGCAACTCGGGAGCCAACATATAGGATGCTGCTATACTGAACTGCAACATATAAGGGTGGACGGCATCAGTGGCAGAAACTGAATGGACTGTCAAAAGTGAACCGAGAAATTCTGATGCAACCCGAGGTCTTCACCGATCACTATGGCACAATTCTACACAATGGGAATAAATGAGCTGAAGTCGACCATGTGAGAAATCGTTGGATTATCGGTCAATGATGTATACCGTTAACCAACGCGAGACAACCCACCGATAATGATAATGAGTGTCAAGGTGCCCCAGTACAATCTGACAAGTGCGAATGAATGATTTGAAGTCGAACACTTGAAAGAATCTACCAATCAGGAGGCAATGATGAATCCCCACTGTCGATAGCGAAGAGTCTGCCACTGATGACTGCAAACCCTAAGGTACTGACAAAAAGACTCTAGATCTTGTTCCCAGAGCAATGAGTCGGAGTCGATGGGAAAAGATCTGCTGGAAGGAAGGCATTAGGGCATCCCACATCAGTCCAGCGCGAGTGTAACCCGCAGGCCAAGATTTGGAAGGAATCGGACGAAGGAGAGTGATGGAACCAAAACCGAAGTACGTTTCCGACGTGCACAAGATGAAGCTAGCGCACGGAAGAAACCCTCTGAACCAACCAATAATGAAAGCTGACACAGAGGCGAGAAATCCACCGATAGGGTCAAATGGAAATCAAGGTACTGCAAGAATCCCAAGTGTGATAATGTGTGCTGACGTCGAACACAGGGGAAACCACTCAGTCAAAGACCCATGATGATGATCAAATGCTGAGCACGAGGTCACCTATAAATGATGGAAATAGGCCCAAGGTGCGGCTCTAGGCTTGCTCTCAGAGCAATGTGTCGTAGTCGATAAGAGACAAACCCGCCGGCAAGAAGTCAATGGGAACCTTCTCAAACCAGCACGAGCAGAAGATCAAAACATCTGATGTGATAGAACATGATACTAACAAGACCGGGAAGGCCGACTGAATAATGAGTCAAGAGACACCGCAGAATGGCCGACTCAGGCTAGGCTTCCCTTGAACAAAAGCACGACTCTGTGATGACCATGGCAGTAAAAAGTGACACTGTATAAGTCTGTCTTGCAGGAGGCAAAACAAACTCTCCATATGATTGGAAGAGATAACCAACCGGGGAAGAACTGACAAGTGAAACATGGTAAAGGCTGAACCTAGGTCAAAACTAAAACCATCCCAAATGAAGGAAATATATATAAGTATATGTGCTTTGTTCAAGGGCGACAAACTGACTCTGTACTGCCATCAAAACAACGAAGATACATCCCGTTCCCGCTCTTTTTGTTATATTTGATTTTTTGTCTTTTTCATATAATAAGCCTGAAAAAGAATAAAAGAATGCTATGGTACAATGGATAGAACGAGTATCAAAAAATCAGATGCACTAGTTCCTAGGATTGGAACAATCCTATGCTCAATGCAAGGTGGTGAAAACTGGTAAGCGATACTCAGAGGTATGTTCCATCCATGGGTAAAAAGGTGTCAAGTCGTGATAGCTAAGTGCATGCAATGGTTAACTTGTACAGAAAGTCAAGGTCAAAATTTGGCTTAAACATCGAGTCCAAATGAAGCCGGCTAAAGGCCAGGATAAACAAGTAGCCAATATGCAATGCAGTAATACAACTTAACGACACCAGGGAGCCTCGAGGGTAAAATCCAGAAAAAATGATGAGTGGTGAAGAAGAAGAATGAAGCTTCAGCACATAAGACATGGCGGGACTAAAGAGGACTCCCGAGCCTACATAAAAAGCAGCATGGGCAACAAGTGATAGCGAGGAACTAACTAGGAAGCCCATGTAAAGGAAGGCTCTACCATCAAGTCATGATTAAATAATTGGTGAGTGAAATGGGTGTAATACTCATGACCTGATGGGATCGACCCTAAGGCAAGTGATCAGTATGGAGGCTAGTATGCAAGATGCAATGGAGAGTGATTTCCCTAACCTATATGCCAGTGAAGATCATATACCTGCCGTGAAGAGTTGGAAATCATGGATCAAAAACCGGGAAAAATCTCAAAATCGTCAAAATGTACCTGAAAACATACCAAACTGGGCACTTCCAAGCAATCGAGTTATGCAGCTTAAGATAGATCGAAAAAATAGGCATAAGGAAATTTTGCGAAAATTTTCAATTTTTTAGCCATAAATAGACAAATTACCTCTCATTTCGTTCATTATTGCATAGCTGATTTGGAAAAAGTGCTCTGGAGCAAAAAACTTCTTTCGTCAAATCAGGAACAACCGACCGTCGGAACTCAGCGAAACTTCAGGTAGGCTCCTTAATCATCCTGTTTATTCATTTTGTCCATTTGGAAATTAAAATTAAGTGATTTTTAGCTTTAAAACCCTTGCTAAAATATGCGGACTTGCGCATACGCGGGTTCGTTAAAGGAAACTCGCGTATACACGCGACTGTGCAAAAGAAAAACCGCGTATGCGCAGGTCCGAAACTTAAAAAGCGTGGCTAATGCATAATTTGATGAAATTTCTCAGGATGAAAATCTCATGGAGGGAACGTGAGCATAGCGCAATAGACCAAGAGGTCATGCAAGATCGCGCAGCGCAAAATATCCTCCGGAATTGCGGATTGTTCAAATTCTTTAAAATGCCAAATATGAAAAGCAATGTGCGGTTGCTAGAAATGCTCGTAAATTACTAGGAACCAGATCAGGATTGCTTCATTATTGATCAGATGCCACTACGCATTGAAGTGGAAGACATATATTTCATTACTGGACTCTCCCGGAGGGGAGAACCAGTAGACTTGCACGGGAAGCCCCTGGGAGGGTTAACCGTGGAAGACTATGTCCACATATATTGCGTAGATGGTTCCAAAAAGGTTGGAACTCAGATTGCAATTAAAGATATCAGGGATTTGCACATGAAAATCCTCCTTTTCACCATCAGCAGAGTGGCAGGATCTGCCTCACTACATCAGGCGTCCAGGACGCAAATGAGCATAGCTGTAAAGTGTTTGACTCATGTTTACGATTGGTGCACAACCCTGTTACTGAACATGAAACAACAGCTGACCTCTATTCGCCAAGTAAAGACCAAACACTTTGGCTATGGTACAATTTTGACAACATTCTTCTTTGAGAGGATTCTAGCTTTGAGACCCAGAGTCATCTCTACTATTAGTAGCTCGCAGGACCCAAGAATTTCCCGTTGGGCGGACATGATGAAGAGACTGGGGGGTAGTGAGGTACCCCGGACCACATGGGACGATGAGTTCTTCCTGTGGTGGGGAGAACAGATCATCGCAGTGGATGACTATCCCTATGCCGGGATGGATTTTCGTGGAGATCCAGATCTAGTTCTTCCACCTGGCACAGCATGGGGAGCAGTCGGTAAGTTTTGCAAAAAAAATTTGACTTATATAATTTTTTTGGATTTTTTCAAATATGTATGAAAAAATGAAAAACATGTTTTTGATTGGATTCATAATGACTGACAATCAAAAATGATCATGTTTCAGATGTTGGACCAGTTCGTCCTGAGGGCCTACCACGCCATAAGCGCCGCATGGGCGAAGCGGATACTGTGGATTCAGATAGGACTCTCCAGGCCGTGCAGAGAAACTTGGAGGGATTAACCCGCCAAATCCCTATGGCTGCCGTGGAGGATCTACCGGAAGCCATCCAGAGACGGGTGGTAGGAGTGCCCTGAGACTGGGTTAGACTATTCCGCCGAGTTGCCACTGCAGTTATGTTCTATAGGAACACGACTTTTGGGCAGGGACCTCAGGAGTAGACAGATTTTATGTATTAAATGACTGTATATTCTTTTTTGAGACTGAACATGATGGGGCATAAGCCCAAGTTTTGTACGAGATTATGGATCCAAATTTTGTAAAGTTTTTTGACACTCCGATGATATATATACAGCGATATTTGACGTGATGTGATGAATGTATCAAATGTATGATGTTTTTGATGATTAAAAATTTATTGTATGGAATGATTAATGTGCCAATCTAATGCTTGAAAAGGATCTCGTACCCGATAAGTGTTGTTCAACTGCGACACCACCAGCTGAGAGTCCAAGAAAACTACCAACGAATCAACACCCAAAGATATTGCCTCCGAGAGTAGATGAATGACTGCAGTGTATTATGCTACATTATTGGAAGCAGGACCAATGCAGACCCCTCTTGATACCAACAGCTGACCGGAAGGATAATGAAGCACCCAAGCCGCGGAAGCTAAGTTCCGGGTGTGTCTACTAGCACCATCGGCGAAAGCCTAAGCATAATAATTCTTCAAATAGAGCCCATTTCGGGGCTTCGGCAACTCATTCCCTTCGAAGTCAACCAAGGTATACGCTCCTTTCTTAAGGAATTTTTTAACGATATAGGGGCCATACCACATCGATTTAAACTTTCCTGCCCCCAGGGCATCCTTTTCTTGGGCATAGACCAAAACAAGGTCGCCTTCCGAAAAGACCCTAGGCTTGACCGCCTTATCGTACTGAACCTTTACTCGGTTTTTATGCGCTTCATTCATCGTGGCAGCATCTCGACGCTGCTCATCGAGATGTTCCAGATGAAGAAGTCGTTCTGCCAGACTAGAAGTGTCAGGAAGAAGTTCAACAGCTAATTTAAGAGAAGGAATCTCGCATTCAATAGGAAATACGGATTCTACCCCGTGCACTAGCTGAAATGGAGTAAAGCCAGTTGCAGTTTTCACTGACGTCCTGTATGCCCAAAGTGTAGGATATAGCATAATATGCCAGTTGGATCTATGTTTATCAATTGTCCTTTGAAGAATTGTCTTCAAGGATTTATTCACGGCTTCCACTTGCCCATTGGCCCGAGGATAATATGGAGATGAATGCTCTTGCCGGAAACCCAATTTGAGAGCCAACTCAGCCATCATACTATTCTGAAAATGACTGCCATGGTCAGTGACAATCTCTCTAGGTATACCAAAACGAGCGATAACTTGGTTGAAAAGGAACAAAGCTGCAGTCTCACCATCGTTCCCAAAAGTAGGCATAGCCTCGACCCACTTCGTAAAGTAGTCTACTGCTACGATAATGTACTTGTGACCTTTTACCGAAGGCGGGTTACAAGTAGTATAATCAATACCCCACTTCATAAAGGGTCTGACAGTAACGATTGGAAAAAGTGGAGTTGGATGAGCGCGGATTTTTCGAGTATAAACCTGACACGGATGACACTTCTTGACCGATTCAATATAATCTTTGAAAATCGAGGGCCAAAAGTATCCAGCACGCAAAATATTTTGGGCTGTAGCAAGCCCAGATAAATGACCCCCACAAGCTCCACTGTGAGAATCATTGAGCACAGCCTCAGCTTCTTCGAAAGTTAAGCAACGTCTTAGGATTGAATCAACCCCTCGACGGTACAAAGTATCACCAATAATCAAATAATTCTTGGCCAAGTGACGCAGTTTACGACGCTCATCTTTCGAAAAAGTAGAGGGAAACTTCGCAGTCTGGAGATACACAATGATATCCCCATACCAAGGATCCTGTGGAGAGATCAGAAACAAGTGTTCGTCCGGAAAGGACTCATCATAGATCATCTCCTCTCCACAAGGCAACTCGGAGATCAATTCCGCAAAAAATAATGACTTCTTGGATTTGGCAGACATGAACTCGAGATCAAATTCCTGTAGAATCACAATCCATCTATTATATTTGCCCCCAATCACTTGCCTGCTGAGGAAAAACTGAAATGGATTGGTAGCTGCCAAGACATAAGTTTTGCGAAGAATAATGTAATGCCGGAGTCGTTGCACAGCATGAACTGCTGCTAAGGCTAATTTTTCTATCGGAGTGTATCGAAGTTCAGGTCCTACTATTCCTCGACTAAGGTAGTAAATAACATGCTCTACAAGAGCATCATCCTCCTGAACCAGAACCATACCAATGGTAGATTCTGCTGTAGCCAGATACAAAAGAAAATCTTTGCTATAATCAGGTGGACTCAGTAAAGGAGCAGAGGTCAATGCCTTTTTCAAAGCATCGAACGAGCGTTGAGCGTAGTCGTCCCAAAGAAAAGGAACTCCTTTCTTCAACAGTCTCATATATCCCTTTGTAATCTCAGCATAGTTGACAATAAACCTCCGAAGAAAATTAGACTTCCCTTGGAGACTTTGAAGCTGATGGATTGAAGACGGGGGAGGCAACCGAAGTATTGCCTCAACCTTGAAGGGATCTACCCTTATCCCTTCCCTAGACACAATAAATCCCAACAGCCGACCGGATGTAACCGTGAAAACACACTTGTTCGGATTCAATCGAATTTTATAAAAACGACATCTTTCAAATATTTGCCGGAGGTGACCAGGATGATCCATCCTCTTTCGATAATGAGCAGCTAGATCATCTAAGTATGCCTCGATAATCTTCTTGATGTCGTGGAAGGCGTAAGACATGGCCCGTTGAAAGGTAGCTCCAGCATTTTTAAGACCAAAAGGCATTTTCTTGTATGCAAACGTACCCCAGGGACAAATAAATGCAGTCTTATGTTGATCTTCAGGACAGATAGTAATTTGATTATATCCGGAGAAACCGTCCATGAAGGAGAAAATCTCGTTACCGGCACACTCGTCAATGATCTGATCGATGAATGGTGTGGGGTAATTGTCTTTAGGACATGCCTTATTTAGGTCTTTGAAATCGATGCACACTCGAATCGTTCCTTGCTTTTTATCTACCAGAATGGGGTTTGAAACCCATTCAGTCAGAGGAACAGGGAAAATGAATCCCGCCTTAAGCAGCTTTTCAACTTCAGCTTTGATAGCTGCTGCCGTCCTAGGATTGACCGGACAAAGTTTTTGCCTGACCGGCTTAGCGTTTTCATACATCTTGATCTCATGCTGAACGATAGATGGGTCTATGCCAGGCATTTCCTCATAAGACCAAGCAAATACATCCCTATACTCTTTGAAGAGTTCAGTGTAGACTTGAATCTCTTCATGGGAACATTCTGCTCCAATGAAGACATTCTCAATGATATTGGGATCCCTGGAAATGTTCACCGGGATAGTAGGAGAGATCACAGCCATGTTCCCTTTAGCAGAAACCTGTGTTGGTGCCAAAGGGTTCGAGACTGGGTGAACAGGTCCAGGAGACTTAGGACTTGGAAAACTTGTTTCAACTTCGCTCAAGTCAGGTAGGAAGTAAGACCGATGATGCAAATCATCCCACGGTCTATCTATACTAGTCATGACTTCCAGGATTTCCTCTTCAGATGGAAGAGTGGTATCAAGACAATCCTGGGCCGAAGAAGAACTAATTGTCCAAGCCGGGGCCACATCACCATCCAACTCTTTCGGTGAAAGAGGAGCTGGAACGTATTCTGCAGTGTCAACAATAGACTGATATGCAATCTCAGCTGCAGAAATCGGAAATGCCATTCCACCCACTTGACCTTCTGCTAATGTGGCAGTAGGGGAAGGTAAGGTCCAAGGGTCCGAAAAATAATGAGTTCGAAAGAACTCTCTTCAAAGGGGAGCCTTGGAGGATGAAATAGCATTAATATGCACCGTAGGAGGAGGAAGATCGAAAGTACCCATCAAGGAAGAATACATTCCAACTCCTAAATTCTCAACAGGCGCCTTAGTATTATCCAACTTTGGAACAGATGAGTCAGGAGACGCATTCGGGTCTACAGGAGGACAGTCCAGTTGATCCACTGTAACAATCCTCCCTTTGTGGGGGAAACATACAATTCGAAATAATGAGGATGCAATGGTATCCATCTCATAAATCCAATTCCTCCCCAACATAAGGTTGTAGTCCAAGGCTGCATCCACTACCTCAACCTCTATATTGACAGTTTTGCCCCCAACACAGATGGGCAAAGCCGGGACAATACCATGGGGTCTGTGAGAATGACCATCGAACGCAGTAAGAACAGTGCTAGATGGAACAGCTTTGGGAGATCCAAGTGTCTTCCAACATGCGAGAGACATGACGCATGTAGAAGCACCCTCATCAACAACCGTTCGAAAGATATTGCACTTTCGATACGAAGATTTAATATGAAAAGCCATGTGATGAGGAAGTCTCTTCTTAAAATTATTCATATCAAAAGTAATCAGAAGAGAATTTTTCGGATCAATAGCCCCAATGGCAGTGAGCAAGGCACTGCGCTGAGCCGGACAAGACTGGAGTACCTCTAAAGCTGACATAGCACAAGGACTTTGCGCCAGATCTTCTACAATCAAGTAGTTCTGGGCAGCCCTAGCGTTTGGATTAATCGTTGACCGCTTAGAAGATGCTTTTGGCATCCGAGGCATAGACTCAACAGTTGGCTTCGTAATGTGAAGCGGCTCAGTAGCATCAGGAACTTCCTTAGCTTTCGAAGATTCCTCTCCGCCATAATCACGGGATCTCGTAGTGATATCCGCGTGAGCACTCATCATAAAAATGTTCGATGGGATTTCCCCTTCCTGGGTACCTCCAGAGGAAGCCCCAGGATTTTGGTTCGCGCCAACAACTAATTGCTGCCCTTGGGGAAAAGGGTTTGTTAACACAGCCTGGGAACTAGAAGAACCCTGCTGGGATAACAGGCGCTGAGCATCCTAAATTTTAGGGCAAAGGTGTGTGAGATGGTCTCCAGCACAAAGCTTGCATGGAAACTTCACTTTCTTTTTCTCCTTTTTACCCTCACCAACACGCTCGTTGGTTTTATTTGCATTTCCCTTCCCATTCTTGCTCTTTTTCTTGTTATTATGTCCCTTCTTCTTCCCATCAGATTGTTGATTTTCTTTGGGATCAGAAGCTTGGACAGCATTTACGGACAAAGACTGGGAAGGTGATGAATCAACAGGCATAGCCTAACCAGAAGGAGCAGATTGTAAAGACAACTGCTGCAATTGAGAAAGTAGGCTGGCTGCACTACTATTGACCGATCCGACAAGCCCGTCACCATGCGGACCAGGTTTGGGTTTCGATAAATCAAATTTGGAGCGAGGAGCATTGGGTAAATACTTATAAAGCATCCCAGACTGAGAATATATCAGTTCTAACTTCTGGGCCCTAAAGATGGCCTGCTCCTCAGAAAATACCCCAGATAGGGATACATCCTTTGAAATATCTGACTGCAGAGATTTCAAAAACCACTCGAGAAGGAATTCACCTGGAATATGGGCTTTGATAAGCCTCTTCCTTCTCCTCCATTCCTGAATGTGATCAGAAATGTGAGTTGCCTCATCCTGCTTAAAATTAGCCAGGAGTTCGGTCCCAGCCTCATATCTGACAGGAAACTGAAAATGGTTTAGAAATGTGACAGCCAGTTCTCCAAATGTGGCAAAACTGCCCCCAGTGAGTTCGATATACCATTTGGCAACATTTCCAGTTAGGGTGCGTTGAAATAATCTCAACCTAATCGAGTCATCGATCAGGGAGTTCGAAGAGCACCATAAGTGGAAAGTGGTGATGTGGTCCGCCGGATCCTCTCCATTCTTACCTTCAAACTTTGGAATGTTTGAAGGAAGTTTGGTCGGGACCGGAGGCCACCCCGGACTATAACGAATCGGGTCATTAGTCAACTTTGACAAATCTGGCAAGTTTAACGTTGCCAGAAAAGGTAAGCGAGGCGGAGCCTGAGGATTCCATCCTTGATGGGATGGATTCCCAACATTCTAAAAAGAATAGCCTGGATTTGATGAGGCACCAGGCTGCCAGAAAGGACTCGTAGAAAACGGAGAAGAACCTCCTCCCCACGCCGAGTTACCAAAACCCAAACCAGTTCCCCCCGCTGAAGTATTGATTGAAGAGGAAAGCCCCTAGTAGGGGTTCCACGCATTAGACAGAGGAGAAAAAGAATGATAAGCACTCGATGAAGGGGAAGAAGCATTCCCTTGATGACCTGCGAAGAACTGATTCCCTGCCCTCGCCGTAGTAAAGACAGGATTCCATCCCGTAAAAGTAGTCTAACTTTTCCCCCCAGACCAAGGGTTGAAACTCTGGGTCTGGGACGTAAACGGAAACGACCCTAAAGAAGGATTGGAACTAGGAATATGCCCAGTCCCAAAGGGGAAACCCTAAAACGAAGTTGATCCACTAGCCATGTTAGACATGGGCGTAGATCCAGCTGCACCGGCGGAAAAGGAAAAAGAGGGATTTCCACTAATGGACATCCCTGAACAGAAGGGACCAGAATGAGAAGCATGTGCTTGGGTGAACCTAGAGCCAAACACAGCAGCACTAGAAGCAATCGAAGATGAAGCAATAGTGCCCCCTGCTTCAACAGAAGCAGGAGTCTGAATGCCTGCAGCACTCACGGTAGAAGCCGCGTTCCCAGTCGTGGCCATCGAAAGATAAGAATGATACGGAAGATCCGGCGGTCTCTCCGACTCAGGCCCGATATACTGAACAACGAACGGATAATTAGGAGGAAGAGGAGATGGACCTGTAGCAGGAGGCTCAGGTATGTCTTCAATCTGAAAATCTTCTTCCTGAGGAAATAAAACTCGCGAGGTGAGCGGAACGCTCCTCTCGGAACCGACACCCGAATCAGCTACGAAACCTTCAGACCTTTGTGGAGGATCTCTCTCCACTGCGTCAGACACCACAGGGTGGTAACCACCTGCTAAATCGCTCCTACGCCTTCTCGAAGAAGGCTCTGGACTCTCGGGAGATAACCCCCAGATTATCCTCGAACGTCGAGGCGCTTGATCATCCACTTTTATAGATTTTATAAATTAGACTCAAAAAAGTGAAAAGCTAGGCAAGCTAGGAGCAAAGAGCACTCACTAAAATAAAAATCCCTGAGATACAGTCAAGCAAACAGCCTCCAAGTATTTCCGCTCCGGGTGATGAGGACCGGACACCAAAATACAGGAAAGCGAAATATAGGACCTCCCGAAAGCAGTCTGGGATGATTAGGGCCCATAACAACTAGCGAAGGTATCAGAAACAGTTACGCCGACCTCCTAACGACAGCCTTTGCCGGCTCAAGCACCCAAGCTTCGCAAGGGCACCCCCCAGAAGTACTGCTGAAAGTGATGCGACGTCTGCCTCAGGTACCACGGGTATTCCCCCTCGCAGTCACCTGTGTGGAACCTAGGAGTGGCAACTATGGGCACCAATCCATATCAGAAGCCGGGCGGAACAATCTTGAGGTCAGATTCAGCCAATCGGAGAGGGGGTATCCCTCTTCTCAGCCTTCACTTCCCCTCGCGCTTGACTCTCGGATGAGAGCTTTCCCGGTCCACCTAACGGAGTTGGATTTCGCTCAATTAATCAATTTCTATGTTTGTTTGAGCAGCCTTAGAGAGTTAACTCTCCACTCACCTATTCCAAGGCCCTACAACCTAGCTAGTTGGTGATTGACACTTAGAAAACATGCTAGTTGATTTTAGATTAAATCGCTTATTTTAATGGCTGTTATGTTAAGTCACAAGGATATGGAGATGAAACTTATGGTGTTTTGACGCAAAAGAAATTAATAAAAACTTAACTACATGCAAATGCAGTTCTTTGTTTTTCGATGAAGAGAAATCTCTATACAGGTTCTATGAGACTAAAAATTGTATTTTTCTTTTTGAATAGCAAACTCACACTCACAAAAACTAAGAAATTGACTAAATTATTAAATGCACCTAATGCAAATCACTACAAGCATGTAAATCCTAAGATGCAAATCTCTTAAACCAGAGTGAAATTCCAAAAAAGTCCTTCAGTTTTAACTCTTCTTTGGTTGCCCAAAAAGCTAGTTCTCGAAATCAAGAACTCTTAAAATGAGGACACCAAGAACACTTAAAAACAAGAAGAAGAAATCAAATGACAACTCCTCCTCAAAATCAAGCCAAAAACTAAAAGCAAGAAACCTCACAAGCTTCAAAAGTTATAGCAAACGAAAATGAAAATGCAACAAAAAAAGCAAATAACAAGTGAAAATGTTTTTAAGCCTTTGAAATGCAAAAAAAAGAAGCAAAGCAAATGTTTTTTGAGCTTTTTTGTTTTATAAGGAAAGAGCTCGAAAAGACCAAGCACAACTATCAAAATCCAAACCAAACAAGACCGAATTCCAAGCACAAACTTCAACAATGCTCCCAAACCTTATAAGGCTAACTCGTAGCAAGACCAATAAGAGCAACAGAAGACCAGAAAACTCAGCCAGTCATCCTAGACAAATAGTGCAAACTCGTCGCAAACAAAGACTCCAAAGAAGAAAGAAAAGCTCTTCGAAAGTTGCAACAAAATCTAGCCTATGGAACTCAAGAAAACCAATAAAAAACGAAGCAAAAATCGCAATGCGAAGCACAACACAAATATAGGAGCGAGTCATTGAGAAGAAGCTCTCTGTTTTGATAAAGCAGAACAGCCAAAAATGCTCAGAAAGCGATCTTGGAACTCAATCCAGAAGTGCCAGCACTAGAAACAACACTTTGCCAAAAAGACTAGTTTTCAATCAAACGAAAGAGAGAAAAGACATGAAACCACTTCCTTCACACTCCAGTGAGTACAGAGACACTGTAGGAATAGGTCTCCATAGCCAGAAAGGACCAAAAAGTCAAGAAACTCAAAAATTCAAAATCTTCCTAGGTATACGCTACTTCGCAGCTATGCAACCAGCGTGCATACGCGTCTGTGCTAAGGGAAAATCACGTATACGCGGGTTCCTTTAGACAAACTTGCGTGTATACGCGACTGTGTGCAGAAAAAAGCGCGTATGCAAAGGTAAATAATGAAAAAACAAAAAAGAACAAGCCTGGAAAAGACACCAGGACTTTAGACTGACTGCAAGAAAATAAACTGGACTGCAAATGAAAGTTAAAACTACTGGGATCCTACCAAACAGCTGAAACCACCCAACAGGAGAATCACAAGAATGTGATCCCCAGCGGAGCCGCCAGTTCTGTTTCGTGGAATTTCACCCTAGAGGTTCGTTGGGTTACAACCTCCACAGAGCAGGGGCATGCTACTTAACATAGACTCACACAACCATGCACGTTCAGAAAAAACTAAATAGAGTAGAATGAGAAAGTTACCCGTTGGTCCTACGGTTGAAGAAGATCCCGTAGGGTTCAAACCCCCAGCAACCGTCCTTCCTTCTCAACCTGAAAGACAAGAAGAAACAAGCACAAAGGACTGGTTGTACAACATATATCTACTCTAAATGTCAGTGAGATTCATATAAAACATTAAATAAATCATAATGAATGCTTGTATAACAAATATTCTCATACATATAAGCATACACCAACACGTTTATTTCGGGAACAACATGGTACTTCTGTATTATAAATAGCATGTACAAAAGTAACACGTGGAGAGATCACCTGATCCTTCCAAGGCCTTCGCAGACCGTCGTCCGGATCCGTCCAGCCCTTGCCTCGCTAAGACTCCTTCCAAACTGGTGCATACGAGATGACATATAAGGGGATGTACATCTCAAGGAAACAAGGGTTTCCTATAATGAACTGGGAAAGTGCAGGAGGCACGGGGAATCAGACTTGGATAGGGAATACCAACAGAGTATAATATCAATAATTCTCCCTCTCCCTTAGGCCATACACATGAGGGGTTTTTATACTCTCTCCAAGTAGTTTCAGCAGTTGGAAACAGTTGGCCACGTGCTGGGGTGGTTGAACTACCTGAGTAACCATCAACCCAGCCCGAAAATAGGGAATAATTATATATTTTTTAATTATTTTAATGGCATACGCGGAAAAGTCTAGCTGGACTCGCGTATACATGCGGAAAAGTACGGGCATAGTCGCGTATGGGGATTTTTACACTGTTTTTAAGTGAATTTGTCCAAGTCTGTAGGAATGGGTGCCCAAAACCATCAAAGAAATCATGAATCATGTCAAGGTGAGAAATGATGCTATAACACTGGACAGTCTGGTTATTGCAATAGGTAGCAATACAACTACCTTGAATTTTGATGACATTGTCTCACCCTTGCTGTCGGAGGAAATGAGACGGAGAAATATGGAGGGTCAGAATGGAGATGCCTTATCTGTACGAGGAAGGTCCCAGAACAGAAACAAGAATAAGGTTTCGAGTGGGAGATCTAAATCTAGAGGTAGATCTAAATCTCCTGGAAAGTTTGTAAAGGTGTGCTGGAAATGCGGAAAGGAAGGACACTACAAAAAGGAATGCAGATCCAAAGCTCCTGAGAAAGGAAAGGGATCTGATGAAGCTCCTTCTGCAGAGGCAAAAACCACCTCAGATGAAGGTGGGGATGTGTATTTGGCTTCTTCTTCAAATGCACATGTAGATCATGAGTCATGGTTGATTGACTCAGGTGCATCCTTTCACTTCACTCCCCATAGGGAGTGGTTCTCCGAGTATGAGAAATATGATGGTGGTGATGTCTTCCTAGGGGATGATAGGAAGGCCAGAATCGTCGGACGTGGAAAGGTCAAGCTGAAGCTGTAAGGTGGAAGGATTAGAACACTTCCTGGTGTTCTGCATATTCCTACATTGGCCAGAAATCTGATTTCTGTAAGCAAGATGGATGATGCAGGTGTAAAAACAGTGTTCGAGAAAGATGCCTGCAAGATGGTTCAGGGAGCACTGGTATTAATGCAGGGAGTTCGGACTGGAACTCTGTACAAGCTACAAGGTAGCACTGTTATTGATGGGTGTAACAGTTCTGTGGTTCCTGAAAGTGGGACGGAAAGCCTAGCTATCTCTAGAGAAAAGACCATGCTATGGCATCAAAGGCTTGGACATATTGGAGAGAAGGGCCTTCAGATACTGCATAGAGATGGTATGGTAGAAGGTATGTCTAATTGTTCTCTGGATTTCTATTTCTGTGAACATTATGTATATGGGAAGCAGAATCGGGTAAGTTTTCCTTCTGGTGCTAAGAGGGAAAACAAGATATTAGAACTTGTGCACAATGATGTGTTTGGGCCTGTGTCAGTTCCATCACTGGGAAACTCTGTGTACTATGTTTCATTCATAGATGACTTCTCAAGGAATACATGGATATATTTCTTGAGGAAGAAATCTAAATTATTTGACAGATTTAAAGAATTTAAGGCTCTGGTGGAAAACGAGACAGAGAAGAAGATAAAGGCGCTAAGGACAGATAATGGTGGGGAGTTCTGCAAGAAGGAATTTGAAGAGTTCTGTAAGAAGTATGGTATAGCACGACAGAAGACTACTCCATACACACCTCAGCAAAATGGAGTTGCAGAAAGAATGAATAGAACAATGATGGAAAAGGCAAGAAGCATGCTCAGTGGTACCGAGTTAGGACAAGAATTCTGGGCAGAGGCAGTGGAGACTGCATGTTACTTAGTTAACAGATCACCTTCATCAGCGTTGGAGGATAAGACCCCACATGAGGTATGGAATGGTAAGAAACCCTCTATTTCACATCTAAGGGTATTTGGATGTGATGTATATGTACATGTTCCAAAGGAGAAAAGGACCAAGTTGGATAATAAATCTGAAAGGTGCATCTTTATTGGGTATAAGGATGGTTTAAAGGGTTATAAGCTTTGGAACCCAGAAACAAGGAAGGTTGTGTACAGCCGAGATGTGGTGTTTAGAGAAGTGAAAGATATTGTTAAACATGAAGTCCTACCAAAGAAACCTGAGAAGATAGAGTTTGAGCTAAAGGAGGATGAATCAGACTCTACAATAGAAGAAGAATCAGAAGATGAAGAGCCACAAACTCCAGCTTTGAGAAGATCAGTTCGGGAAAGAAGGCAACCAGAAAGGTATAGTCCATCTGCTTTCTGTTCAGGTTTTGCTTTAACTATAACTGATGATGAACCCAGAACTGTCAGGGAGGCAGTAGATTCAGAGGATGGAAAACTCTGGAAGGAGGCCATGGTTGATGAAATGGCATCCTTGCACAAAAACGATGCATGGGATCTGGTGGAGTTGCCAGCTGGAAGGAAGCCCATTGGAAGCAAATGGGTGTTTAAGAAGAAGATGAATGTAGAAGGCAAGGTGGAGAAATACAAAGCTCGGTTGGTAGCGAAAGGTTATTCCCAGGTGCCGGGAATTGATTTTGGTGATATTTTTTCTCCTGTTGCCAAAGTTACTTTTATTAGATTACTTTTATCTGTTGCTGCTGCATTTGATTTTGAGATAGAACAGATGGATGTGAAGACAACATTTCTTCACGGGGATCTAGAAGAGGAGATCTACATGAAGCAACCTGAAGGCTTTATGGTGAAGGGTAAGAAAGAACTGGTATGTAGGTTGAATAAGTCTCTGTATGGGTTAAAACAGTCACCAAGGATGTGGTATCAGAAATTTGATACCTATATATGGGGACTTAGCTTCACTAGAAGCAAGGAGGATCACTGTGTTTATTTTAAATTAATTGGTGACCGTGTTATTTATTTGGTCTTGTATGTGGACGATATGTTGTTGATTGGAAATGACAAATAAATTATCCAAGATTCGAAGACCCAACTGTTCTCCAAATTCGACATGAAGGATCTGGGTGCTACAAACTATATTTTGGGCATGGAAATTAAGAGAGATCGGGCTAAGAGGAAGCTCTGGTTAAACCAGAGGAAGTATGTCAAGACTATATTGCAGAGGTTCAATACATAGGATAGTAAAGCGGTGAATGTTCCTATTCCTGTAGGTGTAAAGCTGTCTGCTGAATAGTGTCCCAAGACACAGGAAGAAGAGGAGTATATGTCCTGTGTTCCATATGCAAGTGCAGTGGGTAGCCTGATGTATGCAATGGTCTGTACCAGACCAGACAATGCACATGCAGTGGGAGTATTGAGCATGTTTATGTCAAACCCAGGGAAGGAGCATTGGACAGTAGTGAAGCGGGTTTTTAGACATTTACGTGGCACTAGTGATTATGGCTTGTGCTACCAAGGAAGACCAGGATTGGAAAGAATGTTGGACATTCGTGGTTTTGTTGATGCAGACTGGGCTGGAGATCTGGACCAAAGAAGATCTACAAGTGGGTATGTGTTTAGCCTATTTGGAGGTGCAATCAGTTGGATGAGTAAAAGACAGTCTGTAGTGGCGCTTTCAACTACAGAGGCAGAATACATAGCAGCCACTCATGCAAGCAAGGAAGCAGTTTGGTTGCAGAGATTGTGTTCAAGTATGGGGTTGGTGCAACAAGCTATAAGGATATATTGTGATAGCCAAAGTGCAATTTTCTTGGCTAAGAACCCTGCTTATCATTCAAAGACAAAGCACATTGATGTTCAATATCACTTTGTTAGAGATATGGTTGAGGCTAAAAGGGTGTTGCTGGTAAAGGTGGACACTTTGAAGAATGTTGCAGATGCATTAACAAAGTCTGTGAGCACTCAGAAGTTCTCTTGGTGTAGAGAAACAATGGGTGTTGAAGGATTGGGCCAATGACTAAGCTCTCTTGTGACCCCCTGTGGAAAGAAAACAACAAGTGGGAAAATGTTGGGCCTGTGTCCTTAATTTCCGGTGGGTAGTCAGCGTCCATGGTTTTGTGCATGGTTTTGCACATGGTTTTGGGGTACGATGGTTTTCGTCCCCCGGTATTTTTGTAGATCCGGTCAAGGGAACTACGGTTATGTTCTAATCCAGGGTTTATGGATTGGGGTTTATGTATGCTTCGGCATGTATATATATGTGTTGTAACACTAAAAGGAATATAATGAAAAATCAAGTTGGTCGTCCCAATTTGGGATCCAGGGGAAAATATCTGTGTTTATCTGTTTTATGTTTTATGCTCTCGCTATTGTTTATTTTCTGTTATAAGATTCATGTATAGATAATTTCTGTTTAGGGTTAAAACCTACACTCCTATAGCTCCAAAAGAAGAAAAACAAACAACATATGAAGACGATGATGACATATATCCTTCTACATCAAATAGGAATGATATAGACAGTGAACCCAATGAAGAACCCGAAGATTATTTATTTGAAAAAGCTCCATCCAGATATGTTCAAAAGAATCATCCAGAATCTCAAATTTTGGGAGAAAAGGGATCAGGTGTACAAACAAGAAGGACTCTTGTGGGATCTTCTAGCTATCTGGCATTTCTATCCACTATTGAACCACAAAATGTCAATCAAGCCAACAAAGATGAATGTTGGATTCAAGCCATGAATGAAGAGCTTGATCAAATTGAAAAGAATCACACTTGGGAATTAGTTCCAAGACATCATGACAAAAATGTCATTGGAACTAAATGGATATTCAAAAATAAGTTAAATGAGAATGGGGATGTTATAAGAAATAAAGCTAGACTTGTTTGCAAGGGGTATGCTCAACAAGAAGGTATAGAATTTGAAGAAAATTTTGCTCCTGTAGCTAGAATTGAAGCCATAAGAATGTTTCTTGCTTTTTCAAGCTTCCAACAAATCAAAGTTTATCAAATGGATGTTAAATCTGCTTTTCTCAATGGAGATCTAGAAGAAAAAGTTTATATAGAAAAACTAGAAGGATTCATTTTAGGAAATGATGAAAAACTTGTTTGTAGACTTAAAAAGGCTCTATATGGTCTCAAACAAGCTCCAAGGGCATGGTACTATCATCTTGACAAATATCTTCATCAACAAGGATTTTCAAAGGGGTCTGCTAATAGCAACTTATACACAAAAACTGAAAATGACAAACTATTGATTGTGGTTGTATATGTTGATGATATCATTTTTGGAAGTAATGAAGAGTCTATGAGTCAGAAATTTGCTTCTGATATGCAACAAGAATTTGAAATGTCTTTACTTGGGGAACTAACATTATTTCTTGGCTTGCAAGTGCAACAAGCAACATATGGCATATTCTTATCACAAAAAAAATATCTGAAGCAAATTCTGAAGAAGTATGGCACAGAAGAATGCAAACCCGTAAGTACACCAATGGTAACCGGATGTAATCTCAGTTCTCATGATGATTCTCCCATAGCGAATCAACCAGAATACAGATCTATGATATGAAGTCTACTTTATATCACTGGGACTAGACCAGACATTATGCATGCAGTTGGGATTGTTGGACGATTCCAAGCTAATCCAAAAGAGTCTCACCTTCAGGCTGTCAAAATAATATTCAAATATCTACAAGGAACTCAAGACTTTGGACTATGGTATCCAAAGAATGATGATCTCACTCTTCATGCTTACACTGATGCAGATTGGGCTGGAAATGTTGATGATCGGAAAAGCACTATTGGTGGTGCATTCTATATGGGGCCCCGGTTAGTATCTTGGTTCAGCAAGAAGCAAAGCTCTATTGCCTTATCTACAGCAGAAGCAGAATATGTGGCTGCCACATCATGTTGCACTCAAATTCTTTGGATGATGCAAACCTTACAAGACATTCAAATCAAATGTTCACCTCCTATCTCCATTATGTGTGATAATACAAGTGCCATTAGTATCTCAAAGAATCATGTTATGCATTCCAAGACCAAGCACATTCCCATCAAGTATCACTTCTTACGTGAACAAGTGCTTGAACAAAAGGTGAAGTTGGAGTATGTTCCCTCCAAAGAACAAGTTGCTGATATATTTACCAAACCTCTACCCAGGGAAGTGTTCGAATATCTCAGACAAAATCTGGGAGTAGTCTCTGCCATGCAAAAGATCAGATCTACTTAAATTCAGAAGATTAAATTGGATACACTCATGTTGAAAGTGTTCAGGATGCACAGGCTAAGGGGGAGCATTGGTCATGTATGCATTGTTGGCATTCTAATTATTTGTTGTAATCTAATCTCATGCTTGAGAATCTTTGATCTTGAGTGTATCAGTCATTTTTGTTATTTCATTGAATATTACATTTGAAGATGCAACATGATCTCAGGGGGAGCATGGTATTGTTGGTACAAAGGATCTTGATCTATCCTTTGCCCTTGATGTCAAAGGGGGAGAATATTGCTGAATGTATTTCAGGTCATGGTTGCCATCAAGTCCAAAGGGGGAGATTGTTGGCAATATGTTTCTTATTATATGATTGTCCTTGATGGAAACTCTCTGACAAAGGATGCAGATAATGACTATATGAAGAACTCGGAAAACTATCAGCAGTTCTATACAAACAGAATATAAGACTGAATGTACATTAATCGAAGCTTTGGGAGAATAGATGTGAATAAGGACGTGTTAAATCATGTGTGAATAAGTTCGGTGTATTCATACATCCTGACAAACCTCTAAAGTTGGAGGGTTCTGGTCTCTTCGCAATATGTGTTAAGTATGGCTGAGTAAATCTGAGTAAAGCGCTGATGGATTCGATTTATGTAAAAGCACGAGCTAGCTAATCGGTAAAGGATGTATTTCTGTATGGTGGATTCAATAGAGTTAACCTGCTTGCTGAAGAATGCAATTGAATGGACACATGATCGCAGAGCATGTTTGCTGGAATACATATGACTTGTGTTAGTAAATATGCCCTTTAATGTATATTTGCATCCACAAATAGGGAAGAAGCCTATCCATTCCAATCTCAGTTGAAAGTATGGACCAGCTCGAATTATATATAACCTGAGTTACATTAACTTAATCGCGCAAAGGAAGAATAATTAAATCAGAGTTATGCCTTCACGGAGAAACGTAGCAATGACGGAATACAGGCAGACGAAACTTTGAGCGAAGCAGAGGAACCATGAGCGGTTTCTAGTTTTCATCGCACCGCTTTCGACGGGAAAGCAGTATTCAAGAGGATGGGAGTGATTACATAAAACGAGCGACACGCGTCCCTGAACGAATTTGCAAAACCGCCATCACTGAGCGCCATCGCATGTTAATGTACGACCAAGGAAGCCGCGCGATATTGTTGTGCGCCGTCGATCTGGAGGGGAGCCATCGAACGGTGGCCATATGAGGAAGGTGCACGATGGATAACCACGGTACGGTGCGAGTATGTGATTGGATCATTGATTATATATGTGGGCCCTGTTCTAAATTATATTAATTGGGACCTTTTAAACTAAGGTTTGCAGGGTTAATAAAGGATGTTGAATATGTGAAGTTGGCGAAATATGAAACATATGATGTAATGAACGTGGGTTAATATATGCGTTGATATCACGAACACATAAACCAGGGATCGATGTATATATATGTCTTGGGGAGTTCATAACTAAAGGAGGAATTGGATTAATATCTCAATCTCAATTTGAGATATTAAAAAAGCCTTAGATTAATTATCTAATTTCCAAATCAAGAAAATAGAACAATAAGAAATTGTTTGGGGCTTGGGTAGACCCCGCTGGATTATCTAATTGATCCCGTCCAGTAATACCATCAGCATTTGGGTGGTTTTGACTCATGGTATTAATAAAGGAAAAACTATATAAGGAGAAGAGGATCATAGTACAAAGGGTGCATGTGGAGGGATTGTAAAAGAAAAAATCTCTTTAAGAGATATCTGTATGATTGAAATTTGTTTTCTGATAAATCTGAATCTATGATGCACCTATGGAGTTGATGAAGGTTCAAGATCTCTAGATCTAGAAATGATGAATCTCTAGGATGATCTGCAAAGAAATAATGAAGGCCTGATGCAATTCTGATGAAGAAATTGAAGAAATTTGGTGGATCTGAGGGTTGAAGTCTTCAGCATGAAAGTGGAAGCTTTCTGCCAGTACAAGCTGGTGTTTAAATCAGGGGGTCGAAGCTCCCTTCCAGAGAGGTTAGTAAACAAGATTAGGGGGTTGGAGCTCCCTTCCAGTAGTGACTGGAGAACGAAAGAAGGTTGTAGCCTTCTGCAGGTGGGTGCCTGCGTGCTGGTATAAGTCTACGCCAGCACAAATTGTAAGAAGTTTTCTTTAAAATAAATATTGAAGACAGAAATGACAGCAGTGGTGGTTTTCTCCCAAATTGGGTTTCCACCTTAAATACTGGTGTTCATGTGTGTTGCTTATGTGTGATGGCTCATTCTGTTATTACTGCACATGCTTACTACTTACTAAACTTCTGATGAATGAATGATGCAATAATCTAAGTAAAGAATTAAATGTGTAATAAGATCTTTGATAAAAAGTTTTCAGTCAACTCTAAATATTGATTCACCCCCCCCCCCCCTCTCAATATTTTTCCTAACACCTTCATAACATGATGCAGGGGAATTAGGCTCAAGAAAATTCCTTGTATTTTAATAGACTTAGGGGTTTTGTGTTTTCAAGGGATTTGGTTTCATATGTGATGATTTGAGTGATTTTAATGAGAATTAATTAAATAATGTGAGGAATTTTTTAAATGTTCTCGAATGTTGGAGAACATGAGAGAATTAAGCTAGTTGAGAGTGTATAGGGATTGAGATATTTAGGAATTAATTATAAATCCTAAATTAGAATTTGTTTAATTATTTTGTGGATGAAAGAGGATCCTTAGGGATAAGTAGTGATTTTAGGACTTAGAGGATTCTTAGGAATTTTTGAGCAAGTTAAGGATCTAAACCAGAATTGGTTATAGAGTCCATTTGTATAAATTGTAAGCCTAAAAGGCATATAGAGATAGATTTCAAGGTAGAGTTTGAATTGTAAGCCTATGGGAAAAATAGGAAAAAGGCCACTAATACAGAAGATCAGGCGAGAGGAAAAATTCCTGTGAAATTACTGTGTTAATACAAAGAACTCAATTCTCTGAGTTCATGTTTCATTACTGAGATTATATAGGTTGCAGATAAAATTACAGGATTGATGAATTGAAGTTCTGTGTGTGTTTGAATTAGTGATATATAAATGAGATCTATCATGCAAAGGGAAGAATCCTTTATAAGGATTTGAGACCATTCATAGTCAAATAAAGGAAAGAATTTTTGTACATGTAAATGTCTGTATACTAGACATGTCACAGACATGAGGTCTATCTATGGCAACCAGAGATAGGACTTGAATTTAGTGGAGAATTCAAGATAGGATTTTTGTGAGTGGATTAAACCCTGACGCAATGAGTTTTTAACTCAAAAGGAGGTGCTTATGTGTGAAATCTAAGGGGATTTCTTTGTATAGACAGAGTGAGGATTGAATTCCAATTAAGAAGATCTGAAATTGGTTAGAATTTCTATGAGAGATTCCAATTTCTGTAGAAGTCATTAAGACTTAAAGAATGTTGTGAGGGATTGAGAATTAAATAGGAGGATTTATGTATGATTCTAACCCTGAAGAATGAAATTGATTTTTCCAGAATGGATCAATGGCATAGTTGAAACCCGAGTTTATGAAAGCAGATATGAAGGCACAAAAGAAGTGTGGTGAAATTATGCGATTGGAACCAAGAAGTGGTTTTGAAAAACCGTAAATGGTTTTCGTGTAGCCTTTAAGTGGTAAGCGGTAATCTGTGAAGTCCGTGCGATATACTCCAGTAGGTGACACGTGGTTATATAAAACCACTTATTTCGCGTGAGGTTGAAGCATTAAGGTTTGTGAACAAATTTTGCGTGATAATCATCGGATTGGAAGTCGTGATGCGATATCCGTCGAATCCATTCAGAGGTTAATGCAAGGTAAGTTATAAATGTTTCAAGACCCAGAACATTAATATATGTTGGTGCTTTGGTTTTAACCAAACTTGAACTTTGGTATGAAATGAAATGTTAAGTGTGGGCTCGAAGATTTGTTTTGGTATTTAACCAAAGTTGAAGTCGAACATATATATTAATGTTTCTGACATTCGGATTGGTGATCATATATGGTGAACTAGTAAAGTGTTGGGGTTGAGCATTTATGTATGTTGATACCTTTGATAAACTTTATCAAAGTAAAAATTATAAAAACGCATTTCCATATGATGGCTGGTAAATGTGGGCCGACACTTTTATATTGTTATTATTGGCATCTTTGGTAATTTAATCAAAGATGATATATTGATTTGAATTTAATGAGATGGTTTTATTATATGGTTTTAACCATAGGTTTAAGAAAATAAGCAAAGCTTCCGCATTAAAGTTTTCTCAGTTTGAAAATTATGTTGGTTGATGAATGAACCATGCAATGTTATATGGAGAATTGTGGCTTTTCAGCCTTTGGCTGCATCATAACATCTCCCAACCCTTTCTAACTCTAAAAATCTCTCCTTTATAGAATGAGGAATCATACAAATGATATGCCACCTTTCTAGCTTCGAATTCCCACCTCATATACCTATTTCAAACATTATTCCATCACTTGGAGACTTTCTAGGGATATTTTTGTTTTGCAGAGTTTGAATACAAAAAGCAGGGATAATTTTAGGGGCGAATTTTAGCCCAAGGGCGAAATTTAAGGGGTTTTAGATTTTAG